>SKCR01008562.1:0-89582 GCA_019454045.1 Zanthoxylum bungeanum
CCTATTCATGGTGAAGTTTGTGGGCCCATATCTAGCTAGGCTAGATGTGAACATGAATATTTCGTGACCTTAACGGATGTGGCATCACGTTATGGTTATGTGTTTCTTTTGAAGAACACAAATCAGAACTTTAAAGTTTCGACACGAAGTAAATAAACAGTCGGCTATAGTATTATTCCGCCACGGTAAAGCCGTAATGGAAATACTTAAGCAGTAAGTTTCGTACATACATGAAAGAGTACGGTATTCTTTCATATGAGGACTCCTCCCGAGACACGTCAGTTAGACGGTGTGTCCGAACGGATTAACCGAATCATGTAGACATGATAAGGCTAATCACGAGTCACTCTGAGCTACTATTTCCTTCTAAAGGATATGTATTATCAGTGCAAAACTTATTTATAATAAGGTTCCATATAAATCTGTTTGACAGATATCGTATAGGATATGACAGGAAAGAAACGAGGTTTCTCATTCCTGACATTTGGGTATGCTAGGCATAACATTTGGATGATACCAAACTAAGGACCTAAATTGGATAAGTGCCAATATAAGTTATCCTAAGGGAACCATAAGTATAGTACTTATAAATCTCACCATGAGAACAATGTGATTGTTGCTCACCATGCGGTTTTTCCTGTTTTTCCTGAGAGGAATACCGATATGCAGTGGTCAGTGGGAGGATAATGATACTCGATGAAAATCGGAGTAATATTGTTCAAGGCACGAAGTCCGTAATGGAACACAAATAGTTCATCTATGATAATCTATACAATTAATCTTCAATACACAAGACACTCGTAGATCGGATAGAGTCAGAAACAACCTGGGTATGGGTTTCTGATCTCACCTCATAAGATGTTATCTTTTAGGTATACCCACCGACTACGTTTCAAGGAAGTGATACGAGGTATCGACTCCCTATTATGGCAAAGTGCCATGAATCCGGAATGGATTCCATGTTTAACAACTATTTTGGATACTAGTTGTTGTACCACAAGGCATTGTGCCTATTGGTACATTAAACGTCTTCAAGGAAGACATACATGGAAGGCAACATACCAACGTACAAAGCAGGGCTTTTAACGGAAAAGTATCGTTATCAACATTGTGTTAATAACGGTTCAACCTTTTACCTGTTGCCATGGTAAATCCATTTTGAAGATGCTTGTTGATAACTGCATATTTCATTTTTGAAATGTGTCA
This sequence comes from Zanthoxylum bungeanum, assembly GCA_019454045.1. Lineage (NCBI taxonomy): Eukaryota > Viridiplantae > Streptophyta > Magnoliopsida > Sapindales > Rutaceae > Zanthoxylum > Zanthoxylum bungeanum. The sequence goes on from SKCR01008562.1 coordinate 1,207, forward strand.
GTTGTAGATCAAAATCGCTTTCCTGAAAAGGAAACATTTTGGAGGATGCTTACAACATCCTGACGATTTTGTATAACCGACAAACAAGGTTTGCGGGTTATTCGATCCATGTTTGGATTGAAGCAAGCATAAGGTTCTTGGAACTGACGTTTTGAAATAATCATAATGGTTTATGATTTGACTCAAAATGAAATAATTCTTGTGTATATAAGGAGGTTAGTGGGAGTGCACTGACATGAATGTCATGTAAAATAATGATAAATGTCGCTCTTGACAATGAATTCCTTCATAAAACAATCGGTGAAAACTTGGCTTTCATAAGAAATTCTCCGTAGAATTCTGGGGAGTAACAACCTTTATTCAAGGAATAAAGATCTATGGGCTAGATTTGGAGTTGGTAACACTCTCTGAGAAATTGTACATTTAAAATGTACTTGTATTGGTGTCTCATAGGCTTTGAGCATATGGAGTCACAATCGGGTCAATCCAAGTGATAGTCACTGGATTGAAGATTAAGAACATCTGTTAGTATCTGAGAGAACTAAAGATGTTGTCTTAAACTATGGAGATGGAGAACTTGAAGTGACTGGGATCACTGCTGCAAGTTTCCAACCGGTAAAAACTGCGGTACTATAAAGTTTGAACACTGGGACAGTGAGCTGGAAATCTTCCGAGCAAGATAACTGTTGCCGAATTAACAACAAATGCGGATTATTGCTGCAGCTGAGGCAGCAATAGAAGCCATTTGGATCGATAATAAATCTAATTAGATTAGATATAGTTCTGTTAGCAGCTGAGCTAGGCGTCAGCACAGGCTAAAGAATTAAAGGTCTCATCGACGATCCAGATATATACTTCTATATCATCTGATTCGTTCGGATCATACATCGTGGCGATGTGATGATCGTGTAAATCGCGTCAGACGATAATTAAGTAAATCCGCTGAGGAAAACCTTTCCTCAGCAATTTGAGCGAATTGTACATTGTTCGGGTGTTAGACACTCGAGTGACTGGCTATGTGCCAAGTGGGAGATTGTTGGATAATATGACCCATAGCGTCATTATTTGTACAGATCACGGTGTTGTTGTACAAATTAACTATGTGACAAGGAAATTGCACTCTCATCATTTGTGATTAAATCACTATAAATGTATAAATGAAGAGAGGTCCATATGATTAGTTCCTGGATTGAGATGATATGAGACAGTATCAGTCCACGAAGGATTAATCATTAAATATCCCTAGCCGGAGTATTATCAAGACTGGACATCGATAATGCGGAATAGGCTAGTATTGCACTTGTGTGCGTTGTGAGGGCACAACGACATAGTGCTCATATATATAAGTATTGGATACTTATGCAAGTGCGATAGGAGGTCGTGTTTCACCGATGGTACGGGAAACAGCTTCGCTCTGGATAGACCCCTCGGAATCCCATTGGTATTATGACTATGTGTCTATGGGAGGCTGAAATCAGATAGGTGTGTATAGTCTTAACCTGAGACTTGCATCGCTAATACTTGCAATAATCGGTAGACTTTGGTCTTGGTGGTACAGGGCTTTAACCGGTTCTGTGTACACCACTTCTGGGTTTATCAGAGAGTCTTAGTGTATTGGGTGTGATGTCAAGACGGAAGTATCACTTCAGTTATATTGGAGATGATGTCACGCAGGATACGGTACTAGTGCTCTTAAGTGTTGCGCAAAGTCCAACCATCGGATATTGTGACCAGGTCATAATATCCGATTATAGAGACTATGTTACCAGACATCCGACATGTGCTTCGGACGGGGCAGACACTTATCCAGCCCCAGCCCTAGCACGTGACTATCCGATACAGGGCCAATATACACAATACTACGGTATACTACGCTTGATACAGATCTATATATTCCTGTAAGAATATTTCTGGAGAATTGGGTAGGCATGGGCTTTGCTAGAAGCCAACCTTGTCTTGTAAATCGGTATAAACGTAGTACGAGGTACTTACGTGTTCGGACAGTCCGACGATCGTATTTACTGCCAACATATCGGGAGATCTCATGGGTCGGTTCCTGAAGATTCACCGATGACGTATGACTCGCACTTTGATTAATCTGAGATTAATTAGAAGAGAGAGATAGAATTAATCTGGGATTAATTCGATGAGGGAGAAAATTAATCTGGGATTAATTGTGGAGATATTTTATCTCGGATAAAATATCGTTAAAGAGAGAGAACGATTAATTTGGAATTAATCGGTAAAATTAATATATTCGATATATTATCGAAATTGGATTTTGACGCGGAATTAAAATAAGATTTTAATTCGGGCGAACGAATTAATTTAGAATTAATTCGTTAGCGACGTGAATAGTGATTTCGCTAGGCGTAATCATTTAATTACGACGCGACAGAAAATTCGTTAATTTGGAATTAGCGAACCCGAGCCCGAGAGTGATTGCGAGCGCATTCGCATTTCGAATTCGAGCGCGGCACGCGAGTCACATCAAGCGTCAAATCGTTTGTCACATCATGCGTCAAATCAATTGTCACTTTGAGTGATGTGACTTGACAACATGCCACTTTATTAAAGTGATGTGATGTGGTGACTTAAGTAAAAGTTGAAATGATGAAAGCTTTATTGCTTTTATTTTTTGACTTTTGAATTAAAGTTATATATATCTTTTATTTAATTTACTTGGTAAAGGAAATAAAAATATATATATTAAAATCTTTTCTCTCTCTTACATGCAAGGATACGGTTTCCTCATTTTCCCTCTCTTTTCTTCCTCTCATCTTCTTCACGGCTTCACTGCCGATTTTCTTCTTGATTTTTCTGGTTTCACCGAAATTTGAGAAGCAAATTGAAGAAGACTTAGTGCTAGCACACCATGAGTGATACATAGGTGATAGGGAAGTGTCTTCATGAGCTTGGATTTAATTTTTGGAGCTTGAAGCTTTGAGCTTCAATGGAGTCCATGCATGGCCGATTCTTGGAGGAACCAAACCAGTCCAAACCGAGCAGCCCACTGCCTTGGAGAGCTGTTGCCGTGAGCTTGGAGGAAGCAAAAACGCAACTTATGTTCATTTCATCAAAACCGAATTCAATGTGAGTATATTCCGCACGCACCTCATTTGTTGTGTTCATACTCGTTTTTATGCTTGATTTGTTGATCTTGGGACATATATTAACTCCTACATAAGGGACCATTCTGAACCCAACGGTTTTGAGGTCTTCCCTTGCAAGGGGCGAGTGCGGCCTTAAATCATTTCCCAGTTCACACTGGGTTGCGACTCCATTTATTCTCCGATTTAGTCCACCGCGGGCTACTCCGTACTCTCGAATGGGTCGCTAACCCGGACAGCGTCGCCGTGTCTACACCCGATGCAGTATGGTCGTGCATGTATATCTCAGTATAGTGAATGCTCTAGAAACTTTTTCCAAGTGTTTCATAAGAAGCGGTCTCACGTCTACATTCACATAGGTGTGTCTATCAAGAGTATTCATCTAGCTAGGTAATCCACTTTATATATAGTATAGAACACATTAAGAGTTAATTAACTCATCCTAACATCGCTTCAGGATATCATGCTCTCAGAATGGAACTCCTCGATTATTAGCATGATTTATCTCTTATTACTTTATGACTTGTTATTACCTATTGCACCAATTTCTTGGGATCTCTAGTCTCTAGGTCGAGTTACCATCACAAGTAATCTAATTATTTAATGGCAATAGTCCCATTCTTTTAGAAGTATTGAATATATTCTCTCTTGTTAAACCTTCATCAAAGGATTAGCTAAGTTATCGTCAGTCCATACATGATCCACTCTTACAGCTGCAGTAGAGCGATATTCTCTAACTGTGCTATGTTTACGACGTATTTGTCATCTCTTACTGTTATAATAATGGTTCTAAATCGTTACAATAGCCGCAATACTATCATAATGGATCAATACAGCCGGTATCAGTCTCTCTCATAAATGAGTATCTGATAGCAAGCTTCTCAACTAAGCTGCTTCTTCACTAGCAGATGTCAGTGCAATCATCTCAGACTCCATAGTGGATTGAGCTAAGATGGTTTGTTTCTTGGATTTCCAAGAAACAACCCCACCAGCTATGCTGAAAATATATCCATTAGTAGTCTTGGAATCATTTGAAAGGGTGTTCCAATCAGCGTCGCTATATCCTTCAAGGACAGCGGGAAACCTCTGATAGTGTAATCATAGGTTCATGGTCCTTTCCAGGTACCTCATAACCCTATCAATAACATTCCAATACTCCATACTAGGTCTACTAGTAAGTCTTCATAATAGTCTTACGACATAGGCAATGTCGGGTGTAGTGCATTTAGTAGCATAACAAAGACTACCAATGATGCTCGCATACTAGGTTTGTCTAACACCATCACATGTGTTCTTGAACAACTTTACACTAGGATCAAAAGGTGTACTAGCAGGTTTACAGTCAACGTAATTTTACTTCTTCAAGATTTTCTCAATGTAATGTGATTGATCTAAAGTAATTCCATTTTCTGACCTAGTAATTTTAATACTTAAAATTACACTTGCTTCACTTAAGTCTTTCATATCAAAATTAGCACAAAGCATAGATTTAATATCATTCACAACATGGATATTGGAACCAAAGATAAGCATATCAAACAATTCATTTTTATTTTTCATTAGATAAACGTAAGCATAATTTGAACAATCATCGATAAATGTGATAAAGTATCATTTTCCACCTCTAGTTAATTTTCCACCAAAATCGAAAATATCTGAATGTATTAAGTCTAATGGTTCAGATTCTCTAATTACAGAGTTATATTGAGATTTAGTAATTTTTTCTAGACTACAGAATTCACATTTTTCAAAATCATTCAAAAATAATTCAGGAATTAAACCTAAGTTACTCATGTTCTTAATAATTCATTTTTTAATATGACAAATTCGAGCATGCCAAACATTAAAGGAATTTACTGTTTGTTGAGAAATAAATGGTTAAAATAATGCTAAGTGGCAAAATCTTGAGGCAGCCACGAAATTTACTGTAGCAGCCCGGGAAATGGTACTTTTTGACTTAATTCATATCCAAATTTAGAAACATCTCCAACACAGAAGTTGTATGTCTCGGTCTTAGCTTTCCGACGATAAAAAATTCACAAAAAACGAAGATTGTATGAAAACAATAGGGCTAAAATACGAAAGAGATGCCAATTGACTCAGATGAATAGTAAATATGCTTAAACTGAAAATTTGTCCGGGACCGCCGGACGAGATTCCTAAGGTGTGAAACCTATTTTTATATTATTTTATGCATTATGATTCACTATACCGGGTTTGATCGAACTGACCGGGGTGTTACATTCACCTCCCTAAAATGGATTATTCTTGAATCCTAATCTGCATGTAAACTGTGTAACTAGACTGATATGCTCTAGCTACTACATGAAATGCTACCATAACTGTCATGCTAGTGATATCCATTGTCACATGAAATGAAACTAATGCTAAGTGACTAAGTAATGGGACTTACGTGGAGTCGACAGAGCCGCAGCAGTCATTACACCTAAACCTCTGCTCTGATACTAACTTGTCATATCTCTGTATTTCAGAGCATGTGATGGGCATGAGATTGCTTAGCCATCACTCGAACCCCTAATATACATAGTTAGCTGTACTGAAATGACTGACTTACAAAAGCAATCATATACATACATACATCATAAACCTCGAAACTTTTCCATTTCATATAAAAAAACTATACACATAAAAATAACTGACATAATATTCGATACATATACATGGCCTTATAGCTTATCTTGACATCATCTGACACGGATGACTAGGCCCGACTGTGAACTAATGCCCGAGGTGTGTAATGACTGTTGCTGGGTCTCATTTTCTCCAAGCAATGTCTGAACCTGTGGCCTGCAAAACAACTAGAAAATGGGGTGGGTCAGGTCTTTTGAAAGACCTGGTGAGTGAATATTAGAGGGCCAATAAAATAATCTGAAGTGAAATATATGATTAAACTGAAACATAGTGTAAGATAGTGTTAAAGTATTGAATCACGACAACATAAATAATAAGCTGGGAATCCAATGACTTAACCGAAATTTGGATACATGACATAAAAATTTGGAACTTAATCTAACTGATAACTGGGTACATGATTGAACATATCTTTACTTTTATGAGTTGTTTCTCTGAACCTGACCTAGAGTTTTCATAGACTACATAATATGCTTTCTCTCATTGGTTAAATATTGCATAGTGAATTGAGTCTGCATGAACTATATTGAGCTGTCTGAACTAAGAACTAAATATTGACATCCTAATATGCTAATGTGGGCTGAACCAACGTGATCTGACCTAAAACTATATGAACTGAACCTGATTCTGAAATCTACATGACCTATACTGGATCTATCTGGACTGAAAGCTGTCTACTGAACATGACTTAATCCTTACTGACTTAATCCTAACTGAATTCTTCTAGAATCACCTAAACTAAAAGTGCGCGTGCTGAATATGTAATTAAATTAAACCTACATGACCAGGCGATGAACACTTAAATTGAATATGTTTGAGCTAAACCTGAATGCTAAGCTAAAATATATGAACTGAACATGAAATGCATAAACAACATATGTCTGTCTGATTTGTAAAATTGTAAGCTGAATTTGAATACTAACTAACATATATGTGTTATTCCTGATTACCTAACTGAGGGTGCATGAGTTAACTTGAATATATAACTTGAACATACAGGTCATGAATGTCTAAGGTGGATATGTATGAATTGCGCCTAACTATTTGAACTGGAATGTAGGTCTAACTACCTGAACTGGGAAGGGATGAACCCAAAAAATGAACCAGACATGTATGGTCTGATATGATTATCTAGCCTGAAATGCATGATATGATATGAATATCTACTTGAATGCATAAGTTACACTTATCCGAACTACAAATACAATAGCTAATATGCTGGCTGCATAAACTAAAAATTGCATGTGGTCCGTGATTATGAAACTGATGGATGCTATAACCAACCACCCATACTCATGGCAAAAGCCATCCCAAACCCGTGGTGGCTTGGTTCTAATATAACTCGTGCATGAATCATGAAATCTGAGATTGGCTATACGAACTGCAACCTACGAACCTGAAACTATCATGAGGTAAAATGCTTAATGCTGACATGAGTCTGAAAGACCTAAATCAACATTCTCCAAGAGCTAGATATGACTATCGGAAAACATGACATACATAGATGAAGTTATAATGTAACATGACGTGGATCCATTACTTTTAAGAATGTAATTAATTATGAAAGCATGAAATTCATATCTGAAAATCGGCATTAAAACTAATAGTGTTGTAAGAACTACTTCTGAACTCATAAAATATAAACTTGATTCCATCTCGAAAATATATATGGAAATCTTGATGTGAAAATCTAACATCTCAAGTAATTGGAAAATCTATAGAAAGCTTGAAAAATCATTATGGAAATCATGGTGTGAAAATCCGAAATCCAAAATCATCTCAAGGAAATTTGATTTTTTCTGAAAACTCTTTCATAAAATTATTGTGTCTGAAAACATCTTTTCTGTGAAACTTTTCTGAAAATCATTTATGTCTGTAAAACTCTGAGATCTGCTATCAAACTGAACTATTTCTAAAATTATTTCATAAAACTATTCTTTCTGCAAATCATAACTCTGAGAATCTGTAGAAAACCTAACGTATGGAGGCATTACATATCGCAGCCCCACATACGCTTAAACTAGTGTCTTGGGACATCACGTATCACCGTCCCTCAAGCCACTGAACTAGAGCCAAGTGTGCAAATCCATGTCATTGGGGCGTTACGTATCACCGTCCCCCAATGCATGCCACCATCATGTCCCTGAATCTAGGATTTAGGGACATCTGTCATGCCTAGTCCTGAACTAGGATATAGGGGCATTACATATCGTCGTCCCCTAGTCCCGATCTACATGTGCACATGTTCTGAATCCGTCAATTCCAAGTTACTTCTGAGGTGGGTTTTGCCACATGCCTCCAAAATCATAAAAATCATGCTTTTAAAATCAAGTATTTCTGAAACATGCTCATTCATAATATAACTGAAAATCAACTTGGCTAACACCCTAATGCATTTAAAAATAAATCTCAAATCAAAATTATTAAGTAAATATTCACTCACTGTGCTATGGAAAGTCAGGGGCGATACACAGCGTGGGTGACCTTCGAGTACCTTGACGTCGATCTAAAATCAAAGCAACCATTAGTCTTCTTATTTATAACTCATAATATTTAAATATGCCATGAAAGAATATGAAATGCATGCATACTAAATCTACTTGAAAATTGACAATATCTATGGTATCTATGAATTTTACGGGGTTAGATTTGGAGTTGAACAAGTACAATAGCAGAAACTTATATTTTTCTAATCGCCAGAAAATACACTATTTGACTCCTAACTTTGAAAATTCAATGTGATTAATTTGGGACGAATCTGAAGCTGAAATTTTACTGGGACTGTCCTTAATGTATCTAGTTTATGTTAGTTTTTACGGTTCTCAATTCTAATACTAGAAACTTAATTTATGGACTGAAGTACAAGGGCTGTGAAATTGAAAAACTGGGCACAAGGGCAGCAGATTGTCCAACTTCACAAATCCAGCACGGTCTCATCTTGATTCCAAAAATTCTATATTTTGGATATGTTACTTCCTATGTGTCTAGTTTACCCAAAAATTTATGCTTCATCAATCAGATATAAACAAACTTGACTTATGAGCAAATCTTTTCAGCCTGTCCGGAAAGTATCATAATCCAACACTGTTACTTAACTTTCTTATTTCGCCGTCTCATTCAATTCTTCCAACCCGACTACCCGCAATAGAATTTTCACTATTATAATCACTCTTCATAACCTATAAAACATACTTAATTTCTTCATTTACTATGAGCTTGACATTTCATCAAACACTTGGTGCACGAGATGCCAAAACTCATCTTTTACACAATCTTAGTTATCTTTATTTTCATTTTACTTATCTATCACCTAACAAAAACAACTCATACTTCATAACACATTTAAAAAAGCCACCCTTCTTCCTAGGCTTTGCCGAAATCCCCTCCAACACCCCTCTCAAAATTTTCAATATCATACAAGCTAAACTATTACAAGTATTCAAATCATCATAAATCTACTTTCTAACATCATCAGAACATCCAATCTCATAAACCTCAACTTAACTCATTGTTTAGGGTTTCATAATTTGGGGGTTTCTCAAAAACATTGCTTTCTTAATAAAATAAACTTATAAACAACATCAACCACAAGCCAACAACATTCACTTATCATCAAAAATCAAAAATCAACATCTTAAAATTTGGGTATTTGCAAAAAGAATCTCAATCCATACTCAATGCTATCATGAAATGCTTAAATAAGTATGCTAGAAATACTTTTGAAGCTAAAATGTAAAAATAAATTTCTAGGACACTTCTAGTTTCAATTTAAGGGAAGTCGGTTTATGCCATAAACTCAAGATTAGAGGAAGGAAGAAGAAAAAGAAGCTTACTTACATGGAATGTGACTTGGAAATCATCACCATTTACTCCAAAATGGCGTAGAGATGAAGAAATAAAATTGAGAGCTTTCATGTTGCTTCTTTCACGTTTTTTTTTACTTCATCCCTTAAAGGGTTGAATGAATAGTAAGTGTATTTATATTTGGGGTTGATTTTTGTTGAGAAAGAACAAGTAATCTTTAGGCAGCCATGGAATTTACTGTAGTAGCGAGGGAAATAATACTCTTTGACTTGGTTCCGATCCAAATTTGGATAAATTACCAACACAAAAGTTGCAAGTCTCGGTCTTAGCTTTTCGACGATATAAAATTCAAAAAAATCGAAGATCGTATGAAAATGTTAGGGCTAAAATACGAAAGAGATGTATGTTGACTCAGATGAATAGTAAAGGTGCTAAAATTGAAAATTTGTCTGGGACCTCCGGACGAAATTCCTAAGGTGTGAAACCTATTTTTATATTATTTTATGAATTCTAAAATTTCATGCATGATGATTCACTATACCGGGTATGATTAGACTTACTGGGGAGTTACAAAAATAAATAAAATCAGCCATAAAGGCGGTGATAACTTTTATCTATAACAAGTCCAATTAAGTACTCAATTATGCCAAATAAATAAAACCAGCTATGTAAACGGTAACAAATTTTATCAATAATTAATCCAGAATTAAATTAAATATTAATCATTAGATAATATTTTATATATTATAATATAAGTGAGATTAATCTAAATTATCATTTCAAAAGCTTCACCCTTTTTTCCCAAAAAAAAGAAATTAGCTACTCATAATTTGAATAAAAACATGCATAATTTTATTATTGAAAAAAAAAAATTACAAGAAAAAAATTACAAAAATAAAACACACAAGAGCTGGATCCCTTCACAAAGTTACAGAGAGAATCGTGTGAAGTAAGATGAAGAAAGTGAAGTGCTGATCACCTTTATTTATAGAGGTGCTCGCACCTCATTTGCTTTACAAATTAAAAAGAAAATGTCATTTTCCCACAAAACATGCCATGTTTGGTGGTTCAGTGGATTAGAATTATTTTTTTTTGACAATGACCTTTCCATATAATATACTTTGGCTTCTTTGTCAATTTCGGTCATGAAAACTTCAAAATTAGAATATCTTGTCAACAGTAAAGTTGTAGATCTTTGAGTCTTATTTTATATGAAACTCGAATCACTTCAATCCAATATCGGGGTAAAAAAATTGTGGCCAAAATACGAACATTGCACATGGTTTAAATTTCCGAAGTTGTACACTGTTAGAACGTCCTATTAAATTTATGGCCTCCAAATCCAAATGTCGAGTCCATTTTTTTCTAGATATGCATCCAAAGTATTATTTCACCTACATAAAAGATAAAAATCACAATAAAAATATATAAAACATAAATTAAATTAATATGCTAAATTTAAGGGATTAATGAAACTACAAGTGTAAAATGATTGATTTTCTTTTAATAAATATGCACTTTTTAGTGTTTATCAACAAATATTCATGAAGATCTGAGTATTCTTCATGCCGGTGTTCATGTTGTCGTTGGCACTCCTGGACATGTGTGTGACATGCAGCGCAAGCAGTCCCTATTAGGATTGGTACTCAGAGTGCCAATTTCTATTGTATTTCCCTGTAAATACTTTTGTAAATATTTATTATGAATAAAATAAAAAATTTCTTTAATATAATTTTTTTATTATATGGTAAACATGTAATTGACCTTAGAATGATTAGTTATGATACGGTTGTAAAAGCGTCGTACAATCATTGAGTTATATCATAACAGTGTCATTCTTAATAGTTCCTGGTCAAGGTTTACATTACTTGATCAGTAAGTAAACCCGCAGAGATCGGTACATATCATATATTAGAATCTTAGATTTCAATGGTTGATTCTCAATGAATAATGAGTCTCGGAGATTTGTATAGACATGTAGGTATTTCTATCGGATAAACACTGAATGACTCATCGAAGATTCTTAAATTGATGGTACACCAACATCAATAAGAATCTTTTCGGGTTGAGTAGCACAATAATTCTTTGACTTGAGATACCATTGTGGATATATGAGATCTCCTCCATACTTTGATGGCAGTCATTTCACCAACCTATTTAGGTCAGACCTTTACCTGTTCGTTCTGTGTGGACTGATCCTCATGATGTCCCCTGTGTGTCAAGAAATGATCCGCCAGTTTCATGTAGAAAGCATAGGTATTCAATATTGGGTTAGCGATATGTTAAATCAATAGGACCGTTGTACACTGTAAAAGTGAGTTCTAAGTATTATTAAGAGATCGTTAATTAATACGTCGATGAGATTATACCTAAAGAAATTTGACGTTAATATCTATATCTCTGGTATAACATGGATACATGTGACGATGGGATTATACGTATGTAATGACCTTGACTTGTATAGTTCAGCGAGTTTATATGTGATCGTCATAATTTACGGGTGGGTAAATTATGGACATGAAATTAGATTTCGTGATGGATATGCTTGAACTTAGAAAGTATCACAAAATAAAATATACTCGTACAGAACTAGGGCAACAATTATAAATAATATTGATTATTTATAAATCGTTTAACAGTTAAACGAATTTATACATGCATAGAGACTTTTTCGATAATTTCCTAATTAATGTGTTTTTGTATTTAATACATGATTTTATTAAATACACATTATTTAATTATTAAATAAGATATTTGACATATATCATAAATATATGTATTTTGATTATTTAAAGTAAATATGATACATAATTTTAAATATTATAATTAAGTAGTTATTTAATTATTTAATTGTTAAATAATTAAAGTAAATGAAATATAAATCTAAGGTTATGATCAAGTTAGGAAATGGATTAATATGATTGGTTTAACTTGTTGTAGTACAATTAAGTTGTAGTGTACAATTTAAACAAGTAAACTAAAGCTTATTTAATTAATAAAATTAAAACAAAATCTAGATATTTTTTCTCCTAGGTTTCGGCCAAAGAGGGGGGAGTATATAAATTTTTTTTTTCATTTTTATTTGATTAGGTTAGGCCTCCAAATATTACAAAAGGGAGAGTTGAGAGAAAAACACAAGTGCTAAAGCTTAAACTTAAGAAAAGCTTGGAAAATCAAGGTATTTTCATTCTCTCCTTTTGTAGAAAATTATTTCTATTGCTCTAAGCTACAACATGTGATGTAAATATATTTTTCTACTCTTTTTCTTTTGGGTTGAGATGCTTGGAAGCTTGAATGAAAGATATGTGCATGTATGAAATTAAAGTAAGCTTATAAATGGTTATAAAATTTATCATTAGATGACTTGGTTGCCATTCTAGAGTCTTTAGGCCACTCAATGATGACCTAGAATTGTTCTTGAGTTATTTCAAATGGTGAGATTTGTTTGGTGTTGTAGAGATTGGATTAAAGTGTGATATTGAATTAATTTTTTTTTTTAATTAATTGGAAAATTTAAGTTTTTGCCTGCACCAAAATTGAGACTTTTCATATATGTTATGTATTTTGATGTATATGAGATGTATGAATCATTGGTAGTGATTGGAAATCACCTAAACTTGTATTTGACAATTTAGGACTAAAATGATCAAAATCTAAAATATGGGGGGCTCTCGGCAATTAGAAAAAATTGGGGATTTTATGTATCACATGTTCTTTGTTGTAATGAGATGTATGAATCATTTTGGTAGTGATCGGAAATTACCTAAATTTGTTTTGGACTAATTAGAACTAATTGATCACAATGTAAAAGTTTGACAAATTTTGGGGTTCTCCTCTTTTGAAGGATTTCTGGGTAAAATCTTATTGAGTATTGAGTCCTTACAATAAATTAATTAATTTTAATTACCCAAGAAAAATAAATTAAATTGAAAAATTTTGATTTTTCGTGTTCTGTTGCGTTACCCGATTATACCGTTAAAAACCCACAACAAAATGATATCAGAGCCAATCTGATTCTTAATCCATGATTTGATCTTTTTTTTATATTTAATCCACTCTTTACTTCATCCATGCATGTATTTATTTAATTTGATTAAATAAAGGTATATGACATTTCTGCGGAAAATCTCTAATTAATAAGGTTTAATAATTAATATGTATTTGATGCATGTTTTTGGTCCGTATTGTCAATACGATTTATAAATAAATTTTTATGACTATATCCGAGAACGTGCCAAAGCTGTGAGGATATAGCCGATAAGAATTTATTTGTACTGGATAAATATATGATATTAGGTAAATTCAAGCGAAAGCGGAAATCCTGAGGCCAAAGCTGTCAGGATTACGCGAGTATCTTGAATTTATCATTGACAAGTTTAACCTTGATACGCCTCATTATGAACATGCCAAAGCTGTCCCAACGAGAAATGATCAGGACCGGAACACATGAGTCACTGGTGAATGATTAACAATGATTTGTCTACCTAAGGAATATACGTAAGCGAGAACACACCAAAGTTGTGAGCTGAAATATATTCATGGGGTCCACTTTTCACTATTGAATTTTATTTGATTATTGACTGTTTTGTATTATGTTTGGGGATTACAGTTTTACATTAAATAGTGGGAGTGACATATTTTCGATTAAAAATCCATAATCTATTTAATGCTTTATGATATTAGATGAAACTGTTTTATTTGCTAACCGTTTTTTGCTATCTATGTGATAGATTTGTGATGACGGCTTCTTCAACCAACTCTTTTGCTCGTATGCTAGATACGAATAAGCTTAAAGGCACTGAGAACTTTGCAGACTGGGATATGGATTGTCCTCGGATCTGAGAAGCTGGGATATATATTGGAGGGTCATTTACCGCTTGTTACATCTGAAGATGCGTCACCGAGGAAGTTGAGACTTTTTAGAAATGAAAAAAGGATGATTTAAGGGTAAAATCATATATTCTCAATTCACTGATTTCATAACTAAAGAGGCAATATTATGATATGCATGATGCATATAGCATGATGACCCGAATCCGAGAATCGTTTATGAATCAAGAACAAGTATTGGTTCATAGAGTAGAAATGGAACTATTCAATTCAAAACTTGATGAGGGATAAGCTGTGAGTTCGCATGTGCTTCATTTGATCGATCTGATCGAGCAATTGAGGCGAAGCGATTTCCCTCCCAATGATACTCTAGGTCAGAGTGTCATTCTAGGTTCGCTCTCGGCGTCATATCTCCAGTTTATGATGTACTTTAATATGAATGAGATTCACTGTTCTTACCATGAGTTGCATAGGATGCTTCTCACGGCGGAGGAGGATTTAAGGAAGGGAGTGCCGAATTACCCTCCGAAACCCATTTCATTTTCCGCTTCTTCCCAATCCAGGCTGAAAGAGAAGAAGACTTAGGGAAAGAATAAGAAGGGTTCCAATGTTCCTCCGCATGGCAAGATAGCGAACCCCAAGAGACCTGTTGAAGACAAGTGCCACCACTGCAGCAAGATCGGACACTGGAAGAGGAATTGTCCAGGTTACCTAACCAAGATCAGGAAGGAAATAACATTGACATCAGGTACTTTTATTTTTCCTATTATTAATATCTTCTTAGCTTGTAAAGCTGTGACATATAGTTGGATTTTAGATTCTGCTTGTCATGTTCATATTTACAAATCGTTGCAGGTGCTAAAGGAAAGTATACAGCTGAAATCTTGAGAGATGCAGTTGTATTTCGGGAGTGGTGACTCTCTGGATGCGGTTGCTGTGAGATTATGTGAGATTCTCGTTCCAGTGGAAGACTTTTGTTATATGATTGTTATATTTACTAGGATGCGTAGCTAATATTATATCACTTTTTGTATTAGATATAGAAGGATACCATGTAATATTAAGAACTGTCATTATATTTTGCATACTTCTCGAGATATCTTGAATACTATGATTAATAAACGTAAATTATCTAAAATAAATAACACTGAACTTTGGCATATGAGGTTAGGTCATATAGACGTGAGATGCCTAACCCAGTTGGTTAGGAATGGTTTGATTTAGGATCTCACCATTGAATCATATCCAACTTGTGAATCTTGCATTCAAGGTAAAATGACCAAATCTCCATTTTCAGGGGCGTGACACCGAGCCACTGATTTATTAGAACTCATACATTCTTATGTATGTGGTCCCATTAGTTAGACTGCTCACAGTAATTTTTCATATTTTGTTACTTTTATCGATGATGTGTCACGGTACGGTTATGTCTATTTGATGAAGCATAAATCGAAAACCTTTGAAAAGTTTAAGGAATTCTGTAATGAAGTAGAAAAATAAACTGGATAATATATTAAATGTCTTCGATCGGATCGAGGAGGTGAATATATGAGTGGTGGGTTCACTGATTATTAAACGAGAACAAGATTCTCTCTCAATATACTCATTCGGGTTCTCCACAGCATAATGGAGTGTCCGAGAGGAGAAATCGGGCATTATTGGATATGGTTCGATCGATGTTGAGTTTTACAGATTTGCCATATTAATTATGGGGTTATTTTCTTTTAACTATCGCTCATCTTTTGAATAAGATTTTGGAAACAGTTTTCCTTAGCGTAGCGGAAGTTGCTTTTATGGGCACCGGCTCTGGTATGGACCTTTAAAATTTTATTTGCCTTCTTCTTTCGTTGTAGCCGAATTCCTCCAACTCTTGGAGAATGGATTTTTCTTCTTTGATTTAGATGTGTTTCCTTTGAAATCCACCACTTGGATCAACCACCCGATCTTCCGAGCTATGTCTTGAAACCAATAAAATGAAGTGTGGGCTTCACTCACAAAGATCAACCTCTAAACTTTTTAGAGAAGTTTAAAATCTAACTCTAAACTATTTAGAAAAATGATATTGTCATAAAATATTTTTGGCTCTTAGAAAGATATAATGAAGAAGATCAAGTATCTAATTCACTCTTTTTTCTTTCTATTCTCAACAATTGAGAAAATATAATTTTTTCTTAACACTTAAGAAAATTCTTGATTTTCTCCTGACTCTCTCTCTTTTTCACTTGTGTGAATGGTTTCATCTAATGAATGGGTGGAGAAGGTAGAGATAATATTCCTCCAAAAGCTAACCACATTTGTCATTAAGCTTCTAATGCTTTCTTTTAATGGCAAACACATTAATGTGAAGGCCATACCAAAGCATAAGATGTCCAAGGTAATGACAAAGCCATTAGGTGTATACATCACACCTAATAGACATAATATGTTGGAGAGCATGGCAAGCCATATGGCTTTGTCTCCAAGGTAAATAAAAAATCATTATTTTAATAATGATTTAATTACCTAAATTATGATGTAGTAATTGTCTCATAATTATTACAAACTTGATTATCTTATAATCATGATTTGATTATCTCATAATCAAATAATTCTAGAAAAAATTATATTAAACAATTTAATATAATTTTCATTTGTGACAAAATATATTATTAATCTTATTAATAATATATATAATATTATGTGAGCATATTATTAGACAATGTAATTGTATTAGGTTTGCGATAGTTAATCGAGCTAGCATAGGGACTAAATGGACCTACGGTTCCCAGATCCAATAATTCTGAAATATTAATTAAACCCTTTAATCAAATTTTACGAATTATTAACTCAGTGTTATTCCACTAAAAAATCGAAGTTGAACTCTCGTTACCGTAGATGGAAAATATAAGCCGAACAATTTCAGTGTCCATCGATATAGTCACTACATATGGATATAGCCCTTCAAGAATATCTCAAAAATAGAGCTAGATCATAAGTCCGTTATACCCCTCCAAATATTTTGTCTCTTAAGCACCATTGATTCTATAATGAATAATTAATTCATAACAATTATGAATATAATACTTTCTATTAGCAATAGAAGAGTTGAACACTCAAATTGTTCATGTCCGGAATCAACTCTTAAACGATATATTCTTATATTTCTCATAAGAATGAGTGAATTCTATATTTATGTAAAACGTTCCCAGCAACACACCAAACCATATCCCCAAAATACGTAGTTATTGGTCGGGAATGCTATACCAACCTCACCTTAGTAAAACAAAGGACATAGCCTTCCATGTAGGAGTTCGCAATACACTCAGGATTAAGATCAAATCCATAATGACCATCTAATAGATAAAATGATTTTCTTCGGTTAACGGATATTATATTCATTTTTCTCTGAGTCCATGCCTATATGATCACATCATACATGGTGCCTCAACTCCCATGTCACCACATGAACTATCCCAGATCAAGGTCGTCATAAAAGTATAGAATAGACCGCAACTATAGATAAACCACAAATAAAGTATCATTTTTGTTTGCTCTCTATGGACTATGTAGATTATTAACTTCGGACTGAAATCCTCTTATGCATCAAACATACACTAAGTCTGAAAGTACAAGAGTAATCAAGGTAAACAAGACAATTAGATAATATTCGATTTAAATCAAACAACTTTGACAAATGAATAATTCATTAATTATTACAATAATCAATTCTGTTTAAAATACATAATGCTCTAGGGCATATATCTCAACAATCTTCCACTTGAACTAAAGCAAATGGGACATGTCATGTAACCTTAAACCCTTTAGGTGACCTTCAAAAACTGTAGCCGATAAGGTCTATGTAAACGGATCAGTCAGGTTGTCTACAGATGGAATCTATTTGACAGTGACATCTCCTATCTGCATTATCTCCCTGATAAGATGATATTTTCAGTCAATATGCTTACCCCTCTTGTGGCTTCTTGGTTACTTGGAATTCGCTACTGCACTACTTTTATCGCAATAAAGTGTGAGTGATTTATTTATATCTGGAACAACTTCCATATTTGCCAAGAACTTATGGAGCCAGACTACTTCCTTAGCTGCTTCACAAGCTGCTATATATTCAGCCTCCATGGTAGAGTCAGCAATACAAGATTGCTTTATGCTCCTCCATACTATAGTCCCACCACCTAGGGTGAACACTGATCCAGATGTTGGTTTCCTAGAATCGACATTCGTCTGAAAATCATAGTCAGTATATCCTCTCAGGATCATATCCTTACTAGAATATACAAGTATTTAATTTCTCGTTCTCCTTAGATATTGGAGAATATGTTTCACTTCTACCTAATGATCTAATCATGGGTTTGATTGAAACCTACTGACTATTTCCACTACTAAACAGATGTCCGGTCTTGTGCATAACATATTATACATAAGACTTCCAACTGCTGAAGCATATGTAATATGTCTCATCTCCTCAACTCCTTGAGGTGTCTTAGGAGACTGTTCCTTAGACAAATGAATTCCATGGCTGAAAGGTAAATTACCTTTCTAGGAATTCTGCATACCAATCGCACAAGAATCTTGTCGATATATGATGCTTGAGACATTGCTAATAGTCATTTCTTGCGATCCCAAATGATATGGATCCCAAGTACATAACTTGCCTCTCCCAATTCTTTCATTTGGAATTGGTTAGCTAGCCAGATTTTTACGTCCGATAATATATTTACATCATTCCCAATGAGTAAAATATCATCGACGTATAACACAAAGAAAACCACCTTACCATCAATGATGTGCTTGTAGACACAAGGCTCATCGATGTTCTACTCAAAGTTATAAGACTTGATCGTAGTATCAAACCTTATGTTCCAAGATCTAGATACTTACTTAAGCCCATAAATGGATCTTTGCAGCTTGCAAATTATTTACTCTTGACCTTGGGTTATGAACCCCTCTGGTTGTACCATATAGATACTCTCATCAAGATTGCCATTCAAGAATGCAGTCTTGACATCCATATGCCAAATCTCATAATCATAATATGCGGCAATGGAAAGAATACTGCAGATGGATTTTAGCATGGCTACTAGCGAGAAAGTCTATTCATAGTCAACTCCCTCTTTCTGGGTATAACCCTTTGCCACTAGCCTAGCCTTGAAAGTCTGTATTTTCCCATCTATTTATCATTTTCTCTTGTAGATCCACTTACAACCTATAGGTTTTACTCCATCAGGTTGGTCAACAAGTTCCTAGATTAAGTTAGAGTACATAGATTTCATCTCAAGGTTCATGGCTTTGAGCCATTTCTCTTTATCAGTATCATCCATTACACTACGATAGGTCAATGGATTATCTACACCATAATAAGATGCAACAACTTGCACCTCTCCATTTCCTACATAGCAATCAGGTTGTCTTACAACCCTCACACTACGTCTAGGCGGTATAGTACTCTGATAAACTTGCATCCGACTTTCAGATGTTGAAGATGTTATTTCATTGTCAACAGTTGACAATGGTGTACTGGTTGTATCAACAATTAATTCCTCAAGTAACACTTTACTTCGAAGTTTGAACTCTCTCGTATAATTCTCCTCAAGAAATGTAGCATTTGTCGACACTAATACTTTATTATCTTCTGGACTATAAAAGAATCAACCCATAGTTTCCTTAGGATAGCCTACAAATAGGCACACTTGTGAACGTGGCTCTAACTTAGTAGTCTTGTTCTTAAGTACATGTGCTGGACACCCCCATATATGGAAATATCGCAGCTTTACGACCATTCTGTAACGCTAAGGGAGTACTTGTTTTTCTCATTTTTGCAACACCATTTTGTTGTGGTGTTCCAGGTGTTGTGAGTTATGAAACAATTCAATACTCAACTAAGAATTCCTCGAAAACTATATCAAGGTATTCTCCTCCACGATCTGATCATAGAATTTTGATGTTTTTACCAAACTGGTTCTCAACCTCAGCACGATACTCTTTGAACTTTTCAAATGTATCTAACTTGTGCTGCATTTGGTAAACATACCCATATCTTATAATCATCAATAAAAGTGACAAAGTATTCATAACCACCTTGGGCTTTTACATTCATCGGTCCGCAAACATCCGAATGTATTAGCTCAAGTGGTTTTTTTGGCTCTTATCCCTTTTACAGTAAGAGGTCTCTTGGTTATTTTGCCTTCTAGACAGGATTCGCAGACAGGTAAAGTACCAAGTTTTAACTGGTTTAAAACTCTGTTCTTAATTAGTCTAGTTATCTGGTCAAGGTTAATATGACCAAGTCTAAGATACCATAGATATGTGTCATCTTGAGAAATCTTTTTCCATTTTGTTTTAGATTTTTCAATCTTAAACATTTCAGTATTAAACAGTGATTTATGTGTTAACGGTCTTAACACATATAAATTATTCTCAGAGTTTCCTGTCTATACTGTTAATCCATTTATACTAATAATAATTGATTTATTATTAAATGAAATATAAAAACCATTTTCCATGAGTTTTGTTACAGAATTCAAATTCCTGCGAAAACCAGGAATATAAAGCACATCATTCAAACACAAATAACTATTAGTAAAATTCAAATTAGAAACACCCACTGCTCTAGCTAAAATAGCATCCCATGTCGCAACTCTCATGGTCAAGCTACCTTCAGGAAGGTCCTTCCATGAATCAAGTAGCTGCAAAAAAAACAAACATGATTAGTGGCACCAGAATCAACAATCCTTGCGGATTTATCATCCTCCACTAAAAGAGATTCAATAACAAGTAAATCGTATTTACCTGTATTCTTCTTCTCTTTAAGCTCAGTTAGGTATTTTGGGCAATTATTTTTCCAATGCTCTTGTTGGTCACAATGGAAACATTTTCCTTTGGCATTGGCACCTTTAGAGCCATTGTTGTTTTTCTTCTTCATTGGCTTTGCCTTAGCCTCTCAATTGTCTTTCTTATTCTTTGCAGATTTAGAAGATTCGGTAACATTTTCCTCTTCATTGGACCTACGAGGTCCCATCATCATGGACTCGTAATTGGTGAGCTCATTAAGCAGTTTAGTTAACATAAAAGTCAACTTATTCAAAAAACATTTTCTTTTAAATTGTAAGAAACTCTTCGGAAGCGTTTCCATGATCATTGTCACCTGGCTTTGCACATTTATACGTGCACCATGGGTTTCAGCCATATTAAGATGAGACATCATCATTAAGACATGGTATCGGACTGATGTACCTTCATTCATCCGTGTGGTCAATATAGAGACAATAGCCTCATGTTGTTGCCGCTCCGAAGGCTGCCTAAACATGTCTTGTAAAGATTGCATTATTAAAGATGCAGTCGCCAGAGGCTCATGCTTTGCAGAAAAAACCTCAAACATCGATGCTATCAAATAGCTATGGGCTTTCTTATCGGCCTTAATCCCGTTATTATAGGCATTGCGTGCAGCTCTGCCAGCATTTGGGGATGGCTCAGGAGGACATTCCCCTATTATGACAAATTTAAGGTCTTCACAGACCAATATAGAATTCATGTCACTTTTTCATTTAACATAATTTTCCCCAGTTAATTTTTCTTATTGTTTGAGAATTGAGATAATTGTAGATGCCATGGCTGAAAAAATAACAAACGCGAATTCAACATTCATTCATCGCATATTAAAAATTTTCAAACATTAAGGTATAAAATTAAACATGATGCATGATCAATGTATAATGAATTAGAAACTTAAAAGAATTACTATGCCACAGTTATCTATCATCCCATAAATAAGTACCGCTGTAGGGTAGGTCAAGTATTCGCATGATAGATTGAGACATTCTCAATTGATTAATATATCTGAAATAACTCTTATTCCTATATTAATCAACTACTGTTATTTTAATCAAGGAAGCTTTGATTAACAACTTAATAATTCCTTTGTGAGTGTAACCCATTATTTCGGAACCCTTGGACTTAACTAATGAAGTGTCATCGTAGGATAGATCAAATCACCAGATACATCTAGAGTCTCTATCCTCTCAGAATCCAAACCTTATATTGACCTAAAATAGACACCATCCTTAGGGGGATGAAAGCAAAGCCGTCTCGAGGCGCCTTTTGAATCTCACATTTCTGGATAACAATGGAGATCGCAAGATATATTATATATATACCCCTCTCCCACTAACTATTTTGAAGTTTAAGGTTTCTATCTCACTAGTTTCTAATGTATCAAGATTATGCTCGGCTAAAAACATAACTTTATTATTACTAGTGGGTTATTAGTGATCTAACCAATTTGAAATCTTAAAATTTTATTCACTAATCCCGATTAATCTCTAATAATCAACTAACTTAATTAAACTAATTTAATCAAGTTTGCTTAAGTGATCTAATCAAATTAATTATTAAATTATTAGTCCACTAATATGTTTTTAAAAATTAGAATTCAAATAATGGACCAAATGTCAATAAACCATTTAATTGATAAAAGCACATTATTTATTCCAAATGTACGTGGTATTATATCTCGAGTGCAGACCAAATTACCGTCCATTCGGAATCGGCTATGGAATTTACGTCCCGATTTCCATCCGATATAACAAGGAAAATAATTTACTCATAAGGTCCATTTGTATTTAAACTTGAATTCGTAATTTTTAAACCTTTAAACCAATTAATCTCATTAATCCGTTTCCATGCAACTTATATTCTTATTTAACTATTAAATTTACATAAAATCATATTTTATGACTAGAATATCATGCATGTTATCATGTTATGGTATTTGAAAATGTAAAAGTAGACACGCTAGGCTATATGACATGTTATTAAACAATTTAAAACACATTCATGAACCCAGGCTGGGCGTCGCGACTCCAAAATGGGCGTTACCACACTCCACAAACTAGTAACTTAAAAAACATCAAGTCTGATGTGCGTCGCAACGCAGACTATTTAGTGTCACGATGCGGCTTGTTCCAATGTCGTGACGTGATACATTCCAGTAGCTATTTCTCAAATAAAACTGAGTAGCGTCACGACGAGGGCTAGTTCGCATCGCGACGCTAACCTGTTTCTAGGGGCTGGTATATGAAAAATCATCACATCACAAATTGCATTAACCAGGCTCTTATTTTTTCTATACTAATCTAATTAGTACAATAATAATCCAAGGCATCCCTTGGTCTTCAAATATTTCTCCATAGTGTGCTGTTGAGTTCTTTGCGGAATAGTTTTATCATAAGTCCTTCGCGGCATTGGCTCCTCCAAGTTACAAATATGGTTACAAAATGGACTTATTACAAAGGAAATTAACTTACAACACTTGAAAGAATATGAACTTATGGTCTTAAATTCCCACTACTAAAAATAAGAGTCGGAAAAATTAACGGTAAACGCAATACATTCATCACATGAAACAAAATAAACATTCATCATATGAACATTAAAACCATTCATCTCATGAATCTAAATTGTGCCTACTCATCACAACATGCCAATTAATAATTTATATCTCATATAAATTATTAAAACATAAACTTTAAAAGATAAGGGTTAAGAACACTTTTCAACCTTAGCTCTGATACCAATTGTTGGAAACGGTTTCCATAGCACAGCTGTAACGACCGGAGGTCCCTACTACTGATTGACTCATTGACTGTAGTAATGCTACACCGCGGGACGAGTGTTATGTAATATAATTTATGTCTGAGCATTTATACATTCTTAGAATGACTTTTTGGGTGAACAGTAAATTCTTCGAAACTTCGATGCGGGATTCTATGATGTTCCACTACGAACAGCCCATAATATTTGGGTCGTAACTTTCTCATACGAACTCTGATTTTTATGAATTTTATATCTCCGGAAAGCTTAGACCGGGATCTACAACTTTCATGCATTTTTTCAGATTCAGACCAGAAATAAGTCAAAAACGTAATTCAAAATTTTGATGAATAGTGATTTCGGATCCAATTGGAAGATTCTCAAACTTTCCACTCACTTCCACACTTTTCTCCAATTATCCAAATATCTAAAAAGCCCAAGTATATAAAGGACACACTATTCACAATTACTCAAAATTGAAACAAAGAATGAAATGAGAAGAGAAGTAAGAAACGTGAGGTTGAGGAAGAAGAAAGAGAATAAGGAGAATAAGAAGAAGAAGAAAGGAAGAAGAAAAAAAGAGAAACAAGAAAAAGGGTTTTAACAACCTTCAAGTTTGGGAAGTTAAAGAAGAATCAAGCATAAAGAAGGTAAGAAGATCATGATCCAAAATTAATCACTTTAAGTTTTAATGATTTTAGTGTTTTGGGATCTTGATTATGATGAAGTTTGAGTAGATATTGTGATAAGGAATTGGTAGTTAGGGGAAAGTCCCAACTTGTTCAACTTTAGGTAGATAATTAAAGAAGTTAATAGAATTGGATATTGGTGATATTGATAGTATTATGAATGTTACTAAGGTCTATGGAAATGATTTATGAAATGAAGTATTGGTGTAGAAGTAATAGTTTTACATTTGGGAGTGATTGGATTGCGAAGCAAATGCAGAAAACCTGGAAAACCAAGCTCACGTCGTGACGCAAAAGGGTCTCGCGTCACGACGCGTAGTGTAAAATTTGGAGCAGTTTCTGGGATTTTTGTGTCGCGACGCGAAGCACCTAGCATCGCGACGTGAGGTCAACATACCAGGTTGCGTCGCGAAGTCAAAGAATGTAGAGTCGCGACGCGTAGAAGAAAAATTTGAGCCATTTCTGGGACGTTTGCGTCGCGACACAAGATCAAAATATACTCAAGTTAGTTTCTAATTTATTCCAGTTCCACCCCAATGTGTTAGAAACCATTTGTATGATTTCGTACCAGTTCGTATACATACATTTCTAGCATGATATATACTATATGACGATATCACAAACTGAAATTGAGAAAATTTAGCCTTATTCCACAATCCATCTCATGGTTTGTAGCCTAACCGAACTACTATTTATAGATCATTACAGATTAGCACTGTTCATCGGAGAAGCGATATAGTACCAGCCAGATTTCAATCAGTGAGTGTACCTCTTTTCTCAAACTGGTTTTAGTTATTAAGTTTTGATATCAGATTTACTTTCACGTTTTAGGGCGAAAGAATGTTTTATTATTAAAGTCATTTCATGAATCGTTATGATTTGAGCTTTAATTGAGAAAGAAATGATTTTCAGAAAATATTTATACAGTCTTGAGATTTAAAGCATGAGTTTGTGTTTTTCGGGGCATGGGGGAAAAACCCACCCCAATATATGACTTGAGATAGCCTCGAATTGAAAGACATAGGACATGTGCACATGTAAAGGACTCGGGGGACGGTGATACGTAACGCCCCCAAATCATAGTTCAGGGCTAGGGGGACGGCGATATGTAACCCCCCTAAACCCTAGTTTCAGAACTTGGAGGGTAGCATAGATTCGTACCCCCAGTTCTAGTTCGATGGCTTGGGGGACGGCGATACATAACGCCCCAAGACCACCAGTTTCAGAGACATGAGTGACATGCTTTGGGGGACGGGGATACGTAACGTCCCAAAGTCATGGATTGGCATTCCTGGCTCCAGATAGACATATGGGGGGACGGCGATACGTAACGCCCTCATACGTCTAATTTTTTAGAAAACCAATTTTCAGAAATCAGTTTTCTAGAAATAGTTTCATATTTCATAAGTGGTTTTCAGACACAGCTTTCAGAAAAGATAAGTTTTATGAGGAGAATTCAGATGAGTTTTTCATAAATGAGTTTTCATACAAGTTAATTCTGAATTATGGTTTTAGAATCAACTGTTTTAATTTTAGTATTTCAGCTTTTATTTTAAACCGTCCACTCTCTTAGATCGTACATCGATCGTCCACTCTCTTTAAACGAGCTCGGGAAGACGGATATTGATGCAGTCACTAGGGTTTGGTGTCCACCAGTCCAAGTCAGAAAAGTGAAAGTTCAGTCTAAGTCAATTAAAGTCATGTAGTAGTTTTGGTTATGTGATATTAAATATAAAGCATATGTTATTATGTTTATTGATACTGATGTTGAGTCTTCATGTTAAAGTTGTTAAGTTTAGGCCACGGACCCATACATATTAAATATATAATTAGAGAGCAGAGTATTAATAGTTGTTTATGGTTGGAGATTTAGAGGCTTATTGGGTTAGTACGGTCTATCCCCTGCCGGTAGCATATCCCAGATCGGGGATGTTACAAAGATGGTATCAGAGCATGGTCTAGGGAGTCAGTGACTGCAGTGGGTAGAGTGTTGGGGTTTTATATACACAGTATGTTCGGGATACTCGTATGTAAGGTATTACCTCTCCAGTATCTGATCCTCGAGTACGTCCTCAAAGTTCCATAAACAAGTTAGTAAGCCCTCCCAGACTATTCAAATAGTATTCCTTATGAGAACAACTGTATTATAAGATCCACATTAAGAATTTTTCCTGAAGTTATTCTGATCCATTACCAGGAGTATAAATGAGCTATGAAACCAGATAGTAAGATTCTGAGGAAAGTTACCCAAAGAGAATGGAATTGGAAAGCTATAAGAAAGTAAGGAATGATGTATAGAAGTGTAAGCAGCTAGAAATAAAGAAAAGTAAATAGACAAAATAAGATAGTAAAGGTATAAGGATACCCACCCAGAATAGTAGAGAAATAATAGAAAAAGCCCGAGCAAGTAATAGAGTGCTTAAAAGATGTTAGATTATTTCCTTCCTCAGAAAATTTCCTTCAAGACGATCTAATAGCCTTCAGGTATTTCATATAGATATTAAGTTCCCCAAGTAACGAGGTATAGACAGGAACATAAAAGAAGCGAGAAATCAAGGATAGTCTAGGAAGTTCCCATAGGTAAGAGATGCCAAAAAGGACCTAGAGAACCCCAAATCCCCAAATCCAGACCCAGGCCCATAACCAGGCAAATAAAGATCATAAACAAAAATGAATAGTTATCTTATCCCAAGTAAATCTGATGAAGACAAGATCTTGAACTATCTATTCTACCACCACTTAGTAATTCTAGTTAAGAAAGATGTCCTGATGGAATCGAGCTCATACCTGCCTTACATGAGAAATAGATTCCACCAGGACCCAGAGTACCAGAATGAGGAGATCGCAATTCATCGAGATATACTATGTTTGTCTTAGTCCCTACCAGCATAGATATAGATGACAGTAAAGAGCCGATGGGAGTTCATCTTAAGAAATGTAAAGACCTCGGAGGCAGGTTACTTAGAAAAAGATTAAGGAAGTCTTTGAGGACGTAAATAAGCAAACCTAGTAAGGTCAAAGATTAAGGCAAATGAGAGAGAGGGTTGCAAGATTAGTAGGAGTCCATAGATAGACCAAATGTAGTAGAACCTAAAGAATAGCCTGAGTTAGAAGGAATCCATAAAGGTATACCAAGGTAAATCCGAGAGGTTGGAGACATTTGGGAGGGGTAAGAGAATCAGTATGGACAGTAGAACAAAGTGTTATGGCTGTGATTAATAGCAAGAGCGGAGAGCAGAAAGCTAGAGAGTAGTCAGAAGAATGAACCACCGCTAACCTTAGTACCAAGCTGTAGAACAAAGAAATAAGATATGCAAATGGTAAGAGGAACACGAGAAGTCATAAGGAAATTCAGTGCATACGGGCATAAAAATAACATAATGAGTAGATAGTAGTATATAGAATTGATGATAGTTGTGAGACCCCGAGACACGAAGTAGTCAACCAAAATTCGTGCATAATGAATAAGGACATTTCCTTCCGGAAACTTTGATTCGAGTAAGCATATAGACACCAAACCAAACACGTGGGCACATATCCATTCCCAATTTAGAGCCCAGTAAGGAAGGGCAATTGAGAGATTAAATGAATTGCGAGATGATTAGACAGCTAAATGAGTGAGTTCAATGAATCATAGATAAGGAATATTAGATGGAATAGTTTGAAGTTATAATAAGTTGAACTATGTCAAAAAGCCTTCGTCGAATTAAGGAATCCGTAAAGAAGTAAGAACTTAGAAGTACAAATAGAGCAGGGAGAATGGTTTACAGGAGTATAGTAAATAAGTTATAAAGAATCTCATAGTAGTGAGAAGAAAATCTAAGTAGCTGAGTAGACTTCGTAAGGAAAAAAAAATAACATATAGAGCATAACAGGATTTTGAGAAAGAATAAAGACTTAAGAGGGACAAGCAACAGAAACTAGAAGAAAGAGGTACAAAAGCAAATGATGAAGTGATTAGAGAACATGATTATACAGAAGGCTCATGATAAGGGATAATATAATCGATAGTCGGATAGCAAATCAAGAGCGAAGTTGAAAAAGGAGACAATTCAGATAGTACCTATTGGGAGTATCTTAGTGTGGGAACGAGACCTAGTAATATGGGAGTCTCAGACTAATAGATGAACAAGACACGCAATCATAACATGGGTAGTGGATGAGATTACCACTATCAGGAAAGTGTCAAAATCGAACCCCACCCTCCCAACCCTTACTAGATCGTGACAACAGAGATTAAATAACAAGGAGTACGGAAGCTGCACAAGGACGTTTTTAGAGAACATGACTCCATAGGAGTTTTGTAGAAAGGGTAGTGTGTACGATAGTTGAAAATGATCAGAAGTAAGTTAAAGAAAGTAAACCAGAGAGTTTTTTCTAGCAGTAGTCCCCTAGTGAAAGAAGAGGCTTTATGTCTATATATTCATGAGAATTATAAGCTCATAGATAAATAGAATATACGACCAAGTCACTATAATTAATAAAACCTCAGCATAAGCTCCCACCATTCCAACCCCGTTACAAAATAATAAAAAAAAAACAACAGCAGAGATGGACCTTACAGATCACCTCAAGATACTCCCAGAAATCAGTGAAAGTTTAGTGAAGGATAACCAGAACACAAGACCTTCCGATATAGTTTAAGAACGATATAAAAGTAACTGACAGTTCTGAGTAAAGGAATCAGGACAAAAGTTGTTCAGATAGAGCAGTACAAAAATAAGGCAGTAGTTAAGTAATGACCGATATTCCCAGAAGCCAATGTAAAGAAAGAAGATATTCCTTAGGTAAGAAGACATAGACATAAACCAAGAAAGTTCTCAGTAGATAGTAGAAGAAAGCAGAGGATGAAAAGAGTACTAAGAAGAAGTTAGGAAATGAAGCTGTTAATGTGCAACGACGGTAGAAGAGAATACCTAATAAATAGAACAAAAGTAAGTAACAACAAGGTAATTTTGGTCAGGTGATCATATAAATACCCAGCCCTAGTCTAAGTTGACCAAACCACTATGGGTCTGGGATGATTTTAGCCACGGGTATGGGTGGTGGTTTGGTAGATTAGTATTAAAGTACGGGATCAAAGAGATAAGTTATTGCAAATTGTAATTGGCATAGCAAGTAAATTCTCAAGGTACGAAATATTAGCATGTATTTGAGTTACAACCCTTGAAAACAAAGTACAAAGAGCGTGAGCTTTAGCCAGGACCAAATCGCCAGGATCGATATTAATAGCAGGGATTGCAGTCTAGGCACCATAGCGCATGTAGTTAATGTTGGGTTTCTAGGTTAATCCCAAGATCATTTAAGCATAGAAATAGAATGAATACGCAAAGAATAGTGGCGGAAACACACTTACATTGAACGAATTTAGATGTGATGAAGAGAAAAATGAACTCCAAGATCTCTTTGCAATATTCGGCCAATGTGGTCCTCCAAGCTCCAAGTATTGTCTTGTGATTCCAAGCTCTTAGAATAGGTTTCCTTATCACCTTATACGATTCTATGATGGTGCTAGCCTTTAGAAATTTTGCAACAAAATTTCTCTTCTTCCTCCTTCAACTTTCGATCAAGAGAGAAAAGAAAAGGGAGAGTGTAATTTTCTTCGCAATTTGCGTGAATGAGAGAGTGAGATGGAGTGTGTTGACTTGATTTCTTTTATTTATTTGATTTCAAAAATCAAATTAAAGGTTTACCAAAATTCTAGTAATAAGTCAATCATATCACTTAACTTGGAGTGTAAAAGAAGTTAAAATCATTCTCACCAAAACCTATCACTCAAAGTGACAAGTAATGTGACTAATGATGTGACATATGGGCCCCACTTGATTCGAAATCCGAGTGGGCCCGTAAACACTCCCGGGCTCGGGTTCGCTAATTCTGAATTAACGAATTTTCCGTTGCGACGTAATTAAATCAAATTTAATAAAATAATTATGCCAAGTAAAATTACTATTCACGTCACTAGCGAATTAATTCTAAATTAATCTGTTTGCCCGAATTAAAATCTAATTTTAATTCCGCGTCGAAATTTAATTTCGTTTAATATATCGAATATATTATTTTATCGATTAATTCCAAATTAATCGTTCTCTTTCTTCAAATAGTATTTTATCCCAGATAAAATATCTCCGTAATTAATCACAGATTAATTATGCTCGAATCATACGTCATCGGTGAATATTTGGGAAGCGACCCAAGAGATCCCTGGATATGTTGGCAGTAAATTCGGTCGTCGGACTATCCGAACACGTACGAACCTCGTACTACGTTCTTACCGATTTATGAGATAAGGTTGGCTTCTAACAAAGCGCCATGCCTACCCAATTCTCAAGAAATATTCTTAATGGAATATATAATCTATGTCAGGCGTAGTATACGTAGTATTGCGTATTTCGATCCAGTATCTGATGTCACATGCAAGGCCTGGGGCTGGAATAGTGTCTGCCCCGTACGAAGCATATATCGGATCACTAGCAACTAGTCTCTTTATTATCAGATAATCATGACCTAGTCATATTATCCCGATGGTTGCAACCCTTTAGAGAACTAGTTTTGTATCCTTGCATGACCATCATCTCCATATGACTGAAGTGATACTTTCGTCTTGACATCACACCCAATACACTATGATTCTCAATAAACCCAGAAGAGGCGTACACAGAACCTGTTAAAGTCCTGGACGACCAAAACCAAAGCGTATTGATTATCGCTAGTACTAGCGATGCAAGTCTCAGGTTAAGACTAAATACACCTACCCTGATACGGACTCCCATAGACACATAGTCATACTACCAATGGGATTCCGTGGGGTCTATCCAGAGCGAAGCTATTTTCCGTACCATCGGTAAAACACAACCTCATTCCACACTTTCATAAGTATCCAATACTTAAATATATGAGAACTATGTTGTTACGCTTCCATAACACGCACAAGTGCGATACTAGTCTATTCTGCATTATCGATGTCTAGTCTCGATAATACTATGACTAGGGATATTTAATGATTAAACCATCGTGGATTGATATTGTCTCATATCATCGCAATCCGGAACTAATCATAAGGACTTTCATCATTCACACATTTAAGTAATCTAATTACGAAATGATAAAAGCAATTTCCTTTGCTGCATAATTAATTTGTACAAAAACACAATGTCTTTTACAAATAGTGACGTTATGGGTCATAATTGTCCAATAATCTCCCACTTGGCCAATAGCCAGTCACTCAAACATCTAACACCTGAATTATGTACATGTCGCTCAAACTTTTGCTGAGGAATTGCTTTCGTCAGCGGATCTAAAATGTTGTCATCTGATTCCACCTTCTCGATCTTCACATCGCCACGATGTATGATCTCATGAATCAGATGGAAACGTCGAAGAACATGCTTGGATCGTTGATGAGACCGCGGTTCCTTAGCCTGCGCTATAGCCCCGTTATTGTCACAATATAATGGAACGGGCTCAGTGGCTAATGGAACTACTCCTAATCCAATTAGGAATTTTCGGATCCAAACTGCCTCATTTGGTGCTTTAGCTGCAGCGATATACTCCACTTCGTTGTTGAATCGGCAACAGTCTTTTGCTTGGAAGATTTCCAGCTTACTACTCCGTTATTCAAACAAAACACGTACCCAGATTACGACTTGCAGTCTGTTGGATAATATGACCCATAGCGTCACTATTTGCACAGATCATTGTGTTGTTGTAGCAAATTAACTATGTAATAAGGAAATTGCACTCTCATCATTTGTGATTAGATCACCATAGATATATAAATGAAGAGAGGTCCCTATGATTAGTACCTGGACTGAGAATAATATGAGACAATATCAGTCCCCGAAGGTTTAATCATTAAATATCCCTAGCCGTAGTATTATCGAGACTGGACATCGATAATGCGGAATAGGCTAGTATTGCACTTGTGCGCGTTTGTGAGGGCACAACGGCATAGTTCTCATATATATAAGTATTGGATACTTATGCAAGTGCGATAGGAGGTCGTGTTTCACCGATGGTACGGGAAACAGCTTCGCTCTGGATAGACCCCTCGGAATCCCATTGGTATTATGACTATGTGTCTATGGGAGGCCGAAATCGAGGTAGGTGTGTATAGTCTTAACCTGAGACTTGCATCGCTAATACTTACGATAATCGATAAACTTTGGTCTTGGTGGTAGGGGGCTTTAACCGGTTCTGTGTACACCACTTCTGGGTTTATCAGAGAGTCGTAGTGTATTGGGTGTGATGTCAAGATGGAAGTGTCACTTCAGTCATTTGGAGATGATGTCACGCAGGATACGGTACTAGTGCTCTTGAGTGTTGCGCAACCAATCGGGATATTGTGACCAGGTCATGTATATCCGATTATAGAGACTATGTTACCAGACATCCGACATGTGTTTCGGACGGGGCAGACACTTATCCAGCCCCAGCCCTAGCACGTGATTATCCGATACTGGGCCGATATACACAATACTACGGTATACTACGCTTGATACAGATCTATATATTCCTGTAAGAATATTTCTGGAGAATTGGGTAGGCATGGCGCTTTGCTAGAAGCCAACCTTGTCTTGTAAATCGATATAAACGTAGTACGAGGTACTTACGTGTTCGGACAGTCCGACGATCGTATTTACTGCCAACATATCCGGAGATCTCATGGGTCGCTTCCTGAAGATTCACCGATGACGTATGACTCGCACTTTGATTAATCTGGGATTAATTAGAAGAGAGAGATAGAATTAATCTGGGATTAATTCGATGAGAGAGAAAATTAATCTGGGATTAATAGTTGGAATTAATCGATAAAATTAATATATTCGATATATTAATCGAAATTGGATTTCGACGCGGAATTAAAATTAGATTTTAATTCGGGCGAACGAATTAATTTAGAATTAATTCGTTAGCGACGTGAATAATGAATTCGCTAGGCGTAATCATTTAATTACGACGCGACGGAAAATTCGTTAATTTGGAATTAGCGAACCCGAGCCCGAGAGTGATTGCGAACGCATTCGCATTTCGAATTCGAGCGTGGCACGCAAGTCACATCAAGCATCAAATCGTTTATCACATCATGCGTCAAATCAATCGTCACTTTGAGTGATGTGACTTGACAATATGTCACTTTATTAAAGTGAATAGATGTGATGTGAATAGTGATGTGAAATGATGAAAGCCTTTTGCCTTGTTGACTTTTGTACTTGGTAAATGAAAAGGCTTTTGGTATTTGATTTTATTTTGGAAATAAAATATAAATATAAGTTAAAAAGCATTTGCTTTTCTCTCTCTCTGATTCACGGTTTCACGTGAAAAGAGCTTTTCCCTCTCATTTTCTTCCTCTCTTTTTCTTCTTCATCTCCTTCACGCATGGTGCGATTTCTTCTCCTTTTTCTGGTCAAAACCGAACTTTGAGAAGCAAAATGGAAGATGATAGTGCTAGCACACACCTTGAGTGATACAAAGGTGATAGGGAAGTGAGTTTGTGAGCTTGGAAGCTTGAAGCTTGGAGCTTCAAAGGATCTCATCAATGGCCGAACTTGGAGGAAGCCGAACCAGCCCCACCGTGCGTCCACAGTAGTTCACGGAAGCCATTGCCGAGCTGGAGGGAGCTTAAAAACGCATCTTGTTCTTCATCCATCAAAACCGAATTCAATGTGAGTTGATTCCGCCACCTCCTTTGATGTTTCATATGTGGTTTTTATGCATGTTTTGTGATCTTGTGGACTTGATTAACTCCAACATTGGTATCTAGAGCCATTGATGCATGAACTCCGAAATTAGGGTTCTTGGCAAATTTGGGGCTTTTTGATTTTGGCTTGATTCTGACAAATTGATTGTGTAAGAATGCTTATATATGATCTAATTTAAGATATATGTAATCAATTTGACAAAAAAAATCATTGGATTGATTTTCCCCAATTTGCATTTTTTTGTCAAAACTTTAATTTGGGTAAACTCGATTTAGGCATGATTTGGTTGAATTGTTTGATGCATTATGCTTGAATGAGGTTGAATTGAAGTTGTGCATGATCAATTTCAAGAAAATTGGATTAGATCAATTTTCCCCAATTCTTAGGTTGGATATGAAACTTGAAATTGGGTAAAATGTGTTTAAGCATGTTTTAATTGCATTGGATGTTTAAGTATGCTTAGAACATGTTTAATTGAGATTGTGTGTGGTCAATTTCATGAAATTGGATTGGATTCATTTTCCCCAAATTGGAGGCTTGGCCGAAAATTGGAAGAACCTAATGTCTTGGTAATTTTGTTTTGTTTGATCATTGGATGACTTAAAACAATTGGTTAATGTTGTTTTGAAGTTCAATTGGATTGAATTTTGATTTGGAACATTTTTCCCTTTTAAAGTGGCTTGGCCGATTTTAAAGAACATGAAATTCTTTGTGATTTTGTTGTTTTAATTCATTGGATGAATTGAATTGATTTGGGAAATTAAGATTGTGGACTCAATTGGATTGAAACCGAATCGAATTGAAAAACCCCTAATTGCCGAGACTTGAAAGCATGTTAATTGGGTTTGATTTTAATTGAATTGTGTTGGACACTATTTGGTTGTTAAAGTGCATGATTAATTAGGCTAATTGATATTTTAGAAATGTTAATTGGGTAATTGATTGTGTATTACACTTAGGTTAATTAATTGTGAAATTTGGAATTTTATAAGTTAATTAATTTGGGCTTGATGATTTGGAAATTGGGCTTGTTGGGTTGTAATTGGGCTTTTGGGCTTTGTTGTAACAAAGTTGGGTTTAGGCAAAATTGGTTGGATCCAATTAGGCCCAAAACCGAATCCAAAAGGTCCAATTATGACTTAATGGACCTTAATTATTTAATTGGGCCTAATGGGCCAAAATTAATTTAAAGGCTTATTGGGGTAACTCCCGGATTGGATTTTGGTTGTTCGGTTTGACCCGAGTTGACCAAAAGTCCACGCTTGTAGAAATTAATTAAAAGCCCATTGGACTTTAATTAAATAAAACATTAGATGTTAATCGGGCTTTGAGACCCGTTGCGATTAAATTTGGAATTTAAGTCGTAAAGGTTCGTTAATAAAAGTGTAATATTTAATTTGGAATTAAATAATGAATTAGAATTAAATACGTATTAAATTGGATTTAATTATGTAATTTAATTTAATTCGTAGAAATTGTACTTTGAGTACGTGTTTGCAATACGAGTTTGACTCGAACAAAATCAAATCTTTGTTTGAACATTGGATGATCACTAATAATCAAGATTAATTAATTTGATTGATTGATTGATAACATGCTTGTATGAATACATGGTTGTGATGTTTGAATAATGTATATCGGATGGATATTAGTCGGGTTGGGCGATTTTGGAAATTGTAATAAATTTGATTTATTAAATTGGACCTGCGTGTCCAGCCTTATCTCCTATTTCTTTGTATTCTCTTCTCACCTATTCCCCTCCATGTAAAGAGGTTTCTTTAGAAGTGTAGTGTAACGGGTAGAAGTAATACAAGTGCTAGGGGAGAGAGAAAGTGAGAGATTTGATCTAGGATCAATGTAAAATATCCATCCGCATATCATTATTATTTTATTTCATACTCGCTTTATTATGTGTTTAGAATGCATGCTTAAGGGTGTATGATGATGAGACCTTAACAAAGATAATTAAATTGGTAGCCAATTTGCACGCGAAAAACCCTCGTTAAATATCATGCGTTTTTCCTTCCATTGAGTGATTCTTACTCAAGATCCGAGATTGGCAGGGGTTGTTGGCCAAAGTCAAGCCTTGTCCATCAAAGATGTGTTTTAATCACGAGGCTTTGTTCCATATCGGTGTCGTGTCCAAGTTGTGGTTTGTTGGCCAAAGTCAAGACCACTTCTTGTCCATTGACATTGATTACGAAGCTTCCATGTCAATGGGTCCGCGCTTGACTGGGATCACTAGGTTTGTTGTGCCAAAGCCAAGGCCTAGTTGATTCAGAGGAAAAAGGTTAGGCTATACATTCGATGTATAGGCATATATAAGATATATGTTTCGGACTTGGATGTCCACCTACTGGATCTAGGAGTTGGATGAGATCCAATTGATCTTCGAGATCTACCTAGTTAATTATCATACAATTTGTTGGCCAAAGTCAAGATTGTGTGATATTTAACGGGATCCTAGCCCACTAGGAAACACGGTTTCCCGAGTACTCGACAGAGGGTTAGAGGCTCGACGAAAAATAGTGGGAGGCAAGTATTGAATTTGCAACATTCGTTCAATTACTCGCCATATGCGCTCATTTAAATTATTTCGTCATTAGATTAAATGTTAGTTAGACTAATATTTAAATTGTTGTTTTAATAAACAGTTGGACTGTATTATACTTGATTATATATAATTGGATTATATTAATCAATATATTTGAATTAATTAATTTCAAGTTTACAGTTGATTTTATAATTGGATTATAGTAATCAATGTAATTGAGGTTAATTAATTTGGATTATATTTGATTATATAGTTGGACTATTATAATCATTATAATATATAAAGTACCACTAATCGTTGATTAAATAGTTGGACTATTGTAATCAAGATAAAATTGAAAAGTTGGATATTTAAAATATAATCTAGGATTAAAATATTTTAAATGATTTAATTTTCAAATTGGGAATATATAATAGGTTACTTTATTTGATAAAATAACTTATTATACCTTAAGCCCAAAATTAAGCAAGATAAGTAGAGCATAAAATCTTTGGAAGATTTTTGTGATGATGACTTTAATGCTTAATTTAATATACTTGTCATAAATCTAATTTTGGATTTAAGAAGTATTAAAATTGCAATTTATAATTCTTGGAGAATTAATTGACTATTCATGTAAAGTCAAAGTTTGCAATTGGGCATGTAGCACGAGGTGCACGTTCCTTTCAATATTCTAAAAACCCAAGGCTTGGCCTAAGGTTCCTAAAATATTGAAAAGGATAATTGACATATCCCAAAGTGACTACCATTTGGATATGGAAGACACGAAGGAATTAAAGAAAGGGCGAGGCTCTAACTTTAAAAATGTTTGTCTTAGTTATGTTCACAGCTAGTATTGAAATTAGATTTTAAATACTTAGTGTGGTACATAAAATATATGTATTGATGTTCAGAATCTGCTTTGAGCAGGATACTGACTTCAAGCTGAGATTCCTCTGCGAATCGGAAACGGGACGAAAGTCGCTGTTTCGACCGTAGATACCTAAGTTTAGGAACTACCCTTGGGGTATGTACTTGAATTAGGAACTGTTATTATGTAACTAGTTTGACTAGAGACATTATCTCTTTATCAGTGTTTAATCCGTTGCGGATAAAACCTTTATATTCTAGAACACTAAGTGTTTTATTATATAAAGATGATACTGAGATAAACACATTAGATGTAAATAACAGAATTTATATTTTGATATAATAAAAAAAATCTCAAACATATAAATGACAAATAAATAGCTCAAATTGATTTGATCAAAAGAGACTTATTTATGGCATTGTTGTCTAGGACACAATTAAACGAGACACGTCAGTTAGACGGTGTGTCCGAACTAAAACCGAATTTTGTTGGACATGATAAGGTTTATCACGAGTCGCTCTGAGCTATCATTCCTTCAAACAGGATATGTATTAACAGTGCAAAACTTATTTAGAATAAGGTTCCATGTAAATCTGTTTGACAGATATCATATAGGATATGAACAGGAAAGAAACGAGGTTTCTCATTCCTGATAATTTGGGTATGCCAGGCATAAAGTTTGGATGATACCAAACTAAGAACCCAAATTGGATTAGTGCCAATATAGGTTATCCTAAGGGAAACCATAAGTATAGTACTTATAAATCCCACATGAGAACAATGTGATTGTTGCTCACCATGCGGTTTTCCTGAGAGGAATACCGATATGCAGTGGTCAGTGGGAGGATAGTGATACTCGATGAAAATCGGAGTAATACTATTCAAAGCACGAAGTCCTTAATGGAACACAAATAGTTCATCAATGATGAATCTATACCATTAATCTTAAAATACACAAGAAACCGCGTAGATCAGAGAGAGTCAGAAAACAACCTGGGGTATGGGTTTCTGATCTCACCTCATAAAGATGTTAATCTTTTAAGGTACACCAACTGATTACGTATGAGGTAGTGATACAAGGTATCGACTCCCTATTATGGCAAAGTGCCATGAGTCGAAAATGGATTCCATGTTTAACAACTATTTTGGATACTAATTGTTGTACCACGAGGCATTGTGCCTATGGTACATTAAACGTCTTCAAGGAAGACATACATGGAAGGCAACATACCAACGTACAAAGCAGGGCTTTTGACGGAAAGGTATCGTTATCAACATTGTGTTAATAACGGTTCAACCTTTTACCTGTTGCCATGGTAAATCCATTTTGAAGATGCTTGTTGATAACTGTATATTTCATTTATGAAATGTGTCAGTTGCAGATCAAAATCGCTTTCCTGAAAAGGAAACCTTTTGGAGGATGCTTTAACATCCTGACGATTTTGTATAACCGACAAACAAGGTTTGCGGGTTATTCGATCCATGTTTGGATTGAAGCAAGCATAAGGTTCTTGGAACTGACGTTTTGAAATAATCATAATGGTTTATGATTTGACTCAAAACGAAATAATTCTTGTGTATATAAGGAGGCTAGTGGGAGAGGGCACTGACAATGAAATTCCCATAAAACAATCGGTGAAAGCTTGGCTTTCATAAGAAATTCTCCGTAGAATTCTGGGGAGTAACAACCTTTATTCAAGGAATAAAGATCTACTGGGCTAGATTTGGAGTTGGTAACACTCTCTGAGAAATTGTACATTTAAAATGTACTTGTATTGGTGTCTCATACGCTTTGAGCATATGGAGTCACAATCGGGTCAATCCAAGTGATAGTCACTGGATTGAAGATTAAGAACATCTGTTAGTATCTGAGAGAACTAAAGATGTTGTCTTAAACTATGGAGATGGAGAACTTGAAGTGACTGGGATCACTGCTGCAAGTTTCCAAACCGGTAAATACTGCGGTACTATAAAAGTTTGAACACTGGGACAGTGAGCTGGAAATCTTCCGAGCAAGATAACTGTTGCCGAATTAACAACAAATGCGGATTATTGCTGCAGCTGAGGCAGCAATAGAAGCCATTTGGATCGATAATAAATCTAATTAGATTAGATATAGTTCTGTTAGCAGCTGAGCTAGGCGTCAGCACAGGCTAAAGAATTAAAGGTCTCATCGACGATCCAGATATATACTTCTATATCATCTGATTCGTTCGGATCATACATCGTGGCGATGTGATGATCGTGTAAATCGCGTCAGACGATAATTAAGCAAATCCGCTGACGAAAACCTTTCCTCAGCAATTTGAGCGAATTGTACATAGTTCGGTGTGTTAGACACTCGAGTGACTGGCTATGTGCCAAGTGGGAGATTGTTGGATAATATGACCCATAGCGTCACTATTTGCACAGATCATTGTGTTGTTGTAGCAAATTAACTATGTAATAAGGAAATTGCACTCTCATCATTTGTGATTAGATCACCATAGATATATAAATGAAGAGAGGTCCCTATGATTAGTACCTGGACTGAGAATGATATGAGACAGTATCAGTCCCCGAAGGTTTAATCATTAAATATCCCTAGCCGTAGTATTATCGAGACTGGACATCGATAATGCGGAATAGGCTAGTATTGCACTTGTGCGCGTTTGTGAGGGCACAACGGCATAGTTCTCATATATATAAGTATTGGATACTTATGCAAGTGCGATAGGAGGTCGTGTTTCACCGATGGTACGGGAAACAGCTTCGCTCTGGATAGACCCCTCGGAATCCCATTGGTATTATGACTATGTGTCTATGGGAGGCCGAAATCGAGGTAGGTGTGTATAGTCTTAACCTGAGACTTGCATCGCTAATACTTACGATAATCGATAAACTTTGGTCTTGGTGGTAGGGGGCTTTAACCGGTTCTGTGTACACCACTTCTGGGTTTATCAGAGAGTCGTAGTGTATTGGGTGTGATGTCAAGATGGAAGTGTCACTTCAGTCATTTGGAGATGATGTCACGCAGGATACGGTACTAGTGCTCTTGAGTGTTGCGCAACCAATCGGGATATTGTGACCAGGTCATGTATATCCGATTATAGAGACTATGTTACCAGACATCCGACATGTGTTTCGGACGGGGCAGACACTTATCCAGCCCCAGCCCTAGCACGTGATTATCCGATACTGGGCCGATATACACAATACTACGGTACTACGCTTGATACAGATCTATATATTCCTGTAAGAATATTTCTGGAGAATTGGGTAGGCATGGCGCTTTGCTAGAAGCCAACCTTGTCTTGTAAATCGATATAAACGTAGTACGAGGTACTTACGTGTTCGGACAGTCCGACGATCGTATTTACTGCCAACATATCCGGAGATCTCATGGGTCGCTTCCTGAAGATTCACCGATGACGTATGACTCGCACTTTGATTAATCTGGGATTAATTAGAAGAGAGAGATAGAATTAATCTGGGATTAATTCGATGAGAGAGAAAATTAATCTGGGATTAATAGCGGAGATATTTTATCTGGGATAAAATATTAATTAAAGAGAGAGAACGATTAATTTGGAATTAATCGATAAAATTAATATATTCGATATATTAATCGAAATTGGATTTCGACGCGGAATTAAAATTAGATTTTAATTCGGGCGAACGAATTAATTTAGAATTAATTCGTTAGCGACGTGAATAATGAATTCGCTAGGCGTAATCATTTAATTACGACGCGACGGAAAATTCGTTAATTTGGAATTAGCGAACCCGAGCCCGAGAGTGATTGCGAACGCATTCGCATTTCGAATTCGAGCGCGGCACGCAAGTCACATCAAGCGTCAAATCGTTATCACATCATGCGTCAAATCAATTGTCACTTTGAGTGATGTGACTTGACAATATGTCACTTTATTAAAGTGAATATATGTGATGTGAATAGTGAGTGAAATGATGAAGCTTTTGCCTTTTTGACTTTTGTACTTGGTAAATGAAAAGGCTTTTGTATTTATTTTATTTTGGAAATAAAATATAAATATAAGTTAAAAAGCATTTGCTTTTCTCTCTCTCTGATTCACGGTTCACGTGAAAAGAGCCTTTCCCTCTCATTTTCTTCCTCTCTTTTTCTTCTTCATCTCCTTCACGCATGGTGCGATTTCTTCTCCTTTTTCTGGTTAAAACCGAAACTTTGAGAAGCAAAATGGAAGATGATAAGTGCTAGCACACCTTGAGTGATACAAAGTGATAGGGAAGTGAGTTTGTGAGCTTGGAAGCTTGAAGCTTGGAGCTTCAAGGATCTCCAATGGCCGAACTTGGAGGAAGCCGAACCAGCCCCACCGTGCGTCCACAGCAGTTCACGGAAGCCATTGCCGAGCTTGGAGGAGCTTAAAAACGCATCT
This sequence comes from Zanthoxylum bungeanum, assembly GCA_019454045.1. Lineage (NCBI taxonomy): Eukaryota > Viridiplantae > Streptophyta > Magnoliopsida > Sapindales > Rutaceae > Zanthoxylum > Zanthoxylum bungeanum. Next base: position 43,373 of record SKCR01008562.1, read on the forward strand.
TGTTCTTCATCCATCAAAACCGAATTCAATGTGAGTTGATTCCGCCACCCCTCCTTTGATGTGTTCATATGTGGTTTTTATGCATGTTTTGTGATCTTGTGGACTTGATTAAATTCCAACACAGTCGTCTTTATCGATTTCGAAACTTGCATCGGTATACCCAGTTACCTCAAGTTCTCCATCTCCATAGATTAAGAAAGCATCCTTAGTTCGTCTAAGATACTTATGGATATTCTTAACCGCTATCCAGTGACCTTCAACTGGATCGGCCTGATAGCGACTACACATGCTCAAAGCATATGAGACATCAGGTCATGTACATATCATGGCATACATGATCGATCCGACTGCCGAGGCGAACGGTATCCGACTCATGTTGTCTCTCTCATCTTGAGTTGTAGGACACATGTCCTTAGATAGAGTGGCGCCATGTGACACTGGCAACAGTCCCCTCTTGGACTAATCCATGTTGAATCTTTTCAACACTTTGTCAATGTATGTGCTCTGGGAGAGTCCAAGCAGCTTTCTAGATCTATCCCGGTAGATCTTTATTCCCAGAATAAAGGCTGCTTCTCCCAGATCTTTCATGGAGAATTTTAATGAAAGGCAAGCTTTCATCGATGTTAACATGGGAATGTCATTGCCCATAAGCAATACATCGTCAACATAAAGGACAATCAAAGTCAGTGCGCTCCCACTAACCTTCTTGTATACACAAGGATCATCTTCATTTTGAACGAAATCATATTCTTTTATGATCTCATCAAAATGTTGGTTCCAAGAACGCGATGTTTGCTTCAGTCTATAAATGGACCGATTTAACTTGCAAACCTTGTTTCCATGTTTTGGCACGACCAAACCATCAGGTTGTTGCATGTAAACATTCTCCAACAGGTTTCCGTTAAGGAAAGCGGTTTTGATGTCCATCTGCCATATCTCGTAATCGAAATATGCAGCAATAGCAAGCATTATCCGAATGGATTTAATCATGGCAACGGGTGAGAAAGTTTCGTCGTAATCGACACCATGTCGTTGAGGATACCCCTTCGCTACAAGCCTAGCTTTGTACGTTTGTACATTGCCATCCATATCTGTCTTCTTCTTGAAGATCCATTTGCAACCAATAGGCTTTACGCCTTCTAGCGCATCAACCAGTGTCTAAACTTGGTTGGTATACATGGAATCTATTTCGGAATTCATTGTATTTTGCCATAAACTGGAGTCGATACCTTGTATCGCTTCCTCATACGTAGCCAGCTCTCTTCCTCAATGAGATTGATATCGAAATGAGGTGAGATCAGAAACCATACCTCTCAGGTTGTTTTCTGACTCTCTCTGACCTACGTGGTCCTTGTGTATTCGAATATTGTGGTACAGCTTCATCCCTGATGAACTGTTCATGTTCCGTTGAGGATTCTATGCCAGGAACAATATCACTCTGATTTTCATCGAGTTCTAATTTCCTCCCATTTATCACTTCATTTAGGAATTCCTTCTCAAGGAAAACCGCATGTAAATCAACAAAAAATTTGTTCTCTCGTGGGTGATAGAAGTAATATCCTTTGGTTTCCCTAGGATATCCCACAAAAAGGCATTTATCCGATTTGGGTTCTAGTTTGGTACCTTCCAAACGTTTGACGTATGCCCAGCAACCCCAAATCTTCAGGAATGAGAAACCCGGTTTCTTTCTTATCCATATCTCATACGGAGTCTGTTGAACCGACTTTGACGAAACCTTATTCAAAATAAGTATTGCACTGTTCAATGCATATCCCTAGAAGGAAATAGGTAGCTCAGTACGACTCATCATAGACCTTACCATGTCTAACAAGGTTCGGTTTCTCCATTCGGACACACCGTTTAATTGCGGTGTTCCGGGAGGAGTCCACTATTAAAGAATACCATATTCTTTCAAGTAGTCTAGAAACTCATTGCTCAAGTATTCGCCACCACGGTCCGACCATAATGTCTTAATACTTTTACCAGTCTGTTTTTCAACTTCCTGTCGAAACTCTTTGAATTTCTCAAAAGTCTCCGACTTATGTCTCATAAGATACACATAACCATAACGCGATGCATCATCCGTAAAGGTTACGAAGTATTCATATCCACCTCTAGCCTGGCTGGACATGGGCCCACAAACGTCACTATGAACAAGGGCTAACAGTTTGGTGGCACGTACACCTTTACCGATAAAAGGTGATTTAGGCATTTTGCCTAATAAGCAAGATTCGCAGACGTCATATGAATTTGGACCAAATCCGTCCAAGTACCCACTCTTCGAAAGTGTGGATATGCGAGTCTTGTTTATGTGTCCCAAACAACAATGCCACATATAAGTTTCATCTTTATCACTTACTTTAAGCCTTTTGTTCATTACATATTAAGATTGGTTTATATTCAAAATATAAAGACCATTATTTACAACAGCAGTGAAAATTTCTATATAATTTTTATACATAAAACACCCAGTGTTTCTAAATACAAAAGTGTACCCACATTGGGCTAACATAGATACAGAAATAATATTCCTAGTCAAACTAGGTACATAATAACAGTTTGTATGTTCAAGTACATGCCCTGATGGCAGTTCTAAAACAAAAGTGCCAACGGCCAAAACGGCGACTGGTGTCCCATTTCCAACACGGAGGTCAATCTCTCCTGAAGCCAGTCTCCTGCTAATCCGCAGATCCTGCACATCAGTACAAATGTGAGTACCACAACCAGAATCAAAAATCCAATTTTTAAAACTAGAAGTAGTCATGTTTATTTCTATAACAAACATACCTGAGGCCGGTGCCTTGTCCGCCTTGATTCCTTCATGAGTGCCTTGTACTCGCGGCAGTCACGCTTCCAGTGACCCCACTGTCTGTACTGAAGACAAACATCTTGGGATTTGTCCTTGGGCTTCCCAGAAGCCTTTGACGATTTGCCTTGCCTTTCTTCTTCTTCTTCTTGACACCTCCATTCGCCTTGGGCAAAGCCATCGGAGTCCGAGATGTAGAATCGAAGTGCGCCTCGCGCTTCTTGCCCTTAAGAAGCTCCTTTTCTGCCTCACGCAGCGTGGACATCAACTCTCCAATAGTCTGCTCTTGGTTCATCATATTGTAGTTCATGATGAACCAACTCCAAGTGTCGGGGAGAGACTGTAAGATCAAATCTATAGAGGTCTCTATCTCAAAGACAATCCCCATTTGTCCAAGTTGCTCGATATCGGCAATCATATGTGTCACATGATGTTCAATAGATGTACCCTCCGACATCCGAGTGTGGAAAAGCTTCTTCTGTAACTCATATCTTTACGATCTAAGATTAGATCGGTGTAGATCATTCAACTTCGACAACATGGTATAGGGATCCAATCCCTTGTTCTGTCGACGGAATTGCTGAGTCATAGCGGCAAGCATTATCAATTGAGCAGTTGCATTATCATCTCTATGAGTCTTCCAAAGCTCTAGCTCAAGCAACTGATCAGGTCAGGGCTTAGGCCCAAGAGGTCTCTCTATAGTATATAGCAGCCTCTCGGATCCAAGGACTATCCTTAGATACATTTCCCAATCGGAAAAGTTAGTGTCGTTAAAGACATTATCGCCCATGATGATGTCCCAGACACTGTTCTTTCCAGTCATTTTATTTGCGATAGTCCAACTATCCAATTAACAATGTAAGGGTACAGTCTAACTGTTACAAGAAAAATAACACAATATTAGTCCAACTAATAAAATAATTTTGACGAAATAATTTGAAAGCGCGTAAAGCTAAGTATTTGAATGAAATTGCAAATTCAATACTAGCCTCCCACTATTTTTCGGTGAGCCTCTAACCCTCTGTGGAGTACTCGAGAAACCTAGTTTCATAGTGGGCTAGGATCCCGTTAAATAACACACAGCCTCGACTTTGGCCAACAAGCTGTATGATATTTAACTAGGTAGATCTCGAAGATCAATTGGATCTCATCCAATTCCTAGATTCGGTAGGTGGACCTCCAAGTCTGAAACATATATACAATATATATGCCAATATATCCAATATATTTTCCTAACGTTTTCCTCTGAATCAACTAAGCCTTGGCTTTGGAACAACAAGCTTAATGATTCCAGTTAAGTAGGACCCATTGACCTTGGAAAGCTTTGTAATCAATGTCGATGGACAAGAAGTGATCTTGACTTTAGCCAACAAATCACAACTTGGACAAGACACCGATATGTAACAAAGCTTTCATGATTCTAACACATCCGCAATTGACAAAGGTCTTGAGTTTGGCCAACAAACCAGTGCCAATCTTGGATCTTGAGTAAGAATCACTCAATGGAAGGGAAACGCTTAATATGTTTTGAGAGTTTTTCGCGTAAATTGGCAACCAATTTATTATCTTTGTTAGGTCTCATCATACACCCTTAAGCATACATTCTAAAAGCATAATAAGGCGCAGAAAGTAAATTAATAACGATATGCGGATGGATATTTAACAAATTGTTCCTAGAACAAATCACTCAATTTCCTCTCCCCGGCTAGCACTATTCTACTTCTACCCAATTACATAATACAATAATAGAAACCTCATTACATTGAGGGGAATTAGGTGAGATGAGAATACAAAGAATCAATAAAGAGAGAAGGCTGGACACGCATGTCCAATTTATAAATTTTGAATTTACAACAATTTCTAAAATTGCCATTTCCCTTCTAATATCCATCTGATATACGCTATTCACTCATCACATCCATGTATTCATTCATAGCATGTAATTCAATCAATCTAATCCAATTAATTAATCTTTGAATTAAATGATCATCCAATGTTCAAACAACGATTTGATTTTGCACGAGTCCAACTCGTTTGAGAATAAGTACTCAAAGTACGAATTCTTGAATTATATCAAACTACTTGTTGTTATCTAATTTAATTCGTATTCAATACTAATTCATTTATTTAATTCAAATTAAATAACTACACTTTTTAATGCGCTTTAAGGACTTAGATTCCAAATCTAATCTAATCGGGTCTCATAGCCCAACTAACATCCAATGTTGTTTAATTAAAGTCCGATGGGCTTTCAATTGATTTCATAAGGCATGGGCTTTGGTCAATATGGGTCAAACCCAAATACCAAGACCAATTAAGGATTCACCCTCATTTGCCAAGAAACCATTTCGGCCCATAAGGCCCAATTAAACTTTTAAAGCCCATTTGTTATATTTGGACTTAATGGAATGATTTAGGCCCAATATGGATCCAATCCAATTGGCCTAAACCAAATTGGCCCAACCAAGCCCATTAGGCCAAATTCAACAATTACAAGCCCAATTCTAAATCAAGCCTAATTAATTAAACTTTAAAATTCCAAATTTTAAAATTCAATTAATTAAAGTGTTAAGCCATGATTAACCATTAAATTAACATTTCCAAAATACTAATCTAACCAATTAATCATTCTTTTCATCATCAACACATGTCCAACATAATTGATTCAAAAAATCATCTCATTTCATGCTAGGTAGCTCACGGCATTCATGGGGTTTTTATGTCCGATTTCGTTTTCAATCCAATTGAATTACAAATCATTCCCAATTGTTTCAAGTCATCCAATGATCAAAGGAATAAAAAATACCATGACTTTAGGGCACTAATAGCATTCGGCCAAGCCAATGATTTGGGGGAAAATTGATCCAATCCATTTTTCACAAAATTGATCACAAACAACTCCAAGTCATTCATCTACAAGCATGCTCAAACAAGTAATTTAGTCAAAACATGCTCAAAACTAATTTACCCAAATTTTACCCTAAGTATATTTCATGCTCAAAATGGCTCTGATACCATTGTTGGGTTTCAAGGTTAATCCCAAGATCATTTAAGCATAGAAATAGAATGAATACGCAAAGAAGAGTGGCGGAAACACACTTACATTGAACGGATTTAGATGTGATGAAGAGAAAAATGAACTCCAAGATCTCTTTGCAATATTCGGCCAAGGTGGTCCTCCAAGCTCCAAGTATTGTCTTGTGATTCCAAGCTCTTAGAATAGGTTTCCATATCACCTTATATTATTCTATGATGGTGCTAGCCTTTAGAAATTTTGCAACAAAATTTCTCTTCTTCCTCCTTCAACTTTCGGTCAAGAGAGAAAAGAAAAGGGAGAGTGTAATTTACTTTGCAATTTGCGTGAATGAGAGATTGAGATGGAGTATGTTGACTTGATTTCTTTTATTTATTTGATTTCAAAAATCAAATTAAAGGTTTACCAAAATTCTGGTAATAAGTCAATCATATCACTTTAACTTGGAGTGTAAAATAAGTTAAAATCACTCTCACCAAAACCCATCACTCAAAGTGACAAGTGATGTGACTAATGATGTGACATGTGGGCCCCACTTGATTCGAAATCCGAGTGGGTCAGTAAACACTCTCGGGCTCGGGTTCGCTAATTCCGAATTAACGAATTTTCCGTTGCGACGTAATTAAATCAAATTTAATAAAATAATTATGCCAAACAAAATTACTATTCACGTCGCTAGCGAATTAATTCTAAATTAATCCGTTTGCCCGAATTAAAATCTAATTTAAATTCCGCGTCAAAATCTAATTTCGTTTAATATATCGAATATATTATTTTATCGATTAATTCCAAATTAATCGTTCTCTTTCTTCAAATAGTATTTTATCCCAGATAAAATCTCTCCGTAATTAATCACATATTAATTATGCTCGAATCATACGTCATCGGTGAATCTTTGGGAAGTGACCCAAGAGATCCCTGGATATGTTGGTAGTAAATTCGGTCGTCGGACTATCCGAACACGTACGTACCTCGTACTACGTTCTTACCATTTATGAGACAAGGTTGGCTTCTAGCAAAGTGCCATGCCTACCCAATTCTCCAGAAATATTCTTAATGGAATATATAATCTATATCAGGCGTAGTATACGTAGTATTGCGTATTTCGATCCAGTATCTAATGTCACATGCAAGGCCTGGGGATGGAATAGTGTCTGCCCCGTACGAAGCATATATCGGATCACTAGAAACTAGTCTCTTTATTATCGGATAATCATGACCTAGTCATATTATACCGATGGTTGCAACCCTTTAGAGAACCAGTTATGTATCCCTGCGTGACCATCATCTCCATATGACTGAAGTGATATTTTCGTCTTGACATCACACCCAATACACTACGATTCTCAATAAACCCAGAAGAGGCGTACACAGAACCTGTTAAAGTCCTGGACGACCAAAACCAAAGTGTATTGATTGTCGCTAGTACTAGCGATGCAAGTCTCAGGTTAAGACCAAATACACCTACCCTGATGCGGACTCCCATAGACACATAGTCATACTACCAATGGGATTTCATGGGGTCTATCCAGAGCGAAGCTGTTTTCCGTACCATCGGTAAAACACAACCTCCTACCACACTTGCATAAGTATCCAATACTTAAATATTTGAGAACTATGATGTTACGCTTCCATAACACGCACAAGTGCGATACTAGTCTATTTGCATTATCGATGTCCAGTCTCAATAATACTACGACTAGGGATATTTAATGATTAAACTGTCGTTGATTGATATTGTCTCATATCATCTCAATCCGGAACTAATCATAAGGACTTTCATCATTCACACATTTAAATAATCTAATTACGAAATGATAAAAGGCAATTTCCTTTGCTACATAATTAATTTGTACCAAAACACAATGTCTTTTACAAATAGTGACGCTATGGGTCATAATTGTCCAACAGTTAAGCCTGAATCTGTAGCCAATTGAGGAGGACCACTAGGTGGTATCATAAGTAATAGAAGTTTAGCAAGGATAATACATAAAACTAAGTAGCTAAGTGATGAGGAAGAATATTAAGATCAAGTTGGACAAGTGAAGCAAAAGGAGTATTGAGTACAAGTATGGAGATATCAGTACTTTTAGTGAGGGCCAAAGATGCCAGCCAAGAAAAACCCAATCGAGTCGAATAATTAATGAGTATAACTAAAGATCTAGAGGAATAGAGTTCCTTGAAGATAAAGAATGATGACCATTACTAGATTTCCAGAAAAGAGTAGTCAATGATACTCAACAAAGGTCTTAGGAAACGAGAACAAGGTAACACCTCTCAGTAAAGAATTCAAGGAATATTACTGAAGCCACGAACTTTGAGGTAGTTTACCCAAGTATGACTGAATGTTCGAGGCATTATTTAAATATTAAAAATGACAAAGAAACTCATATGTTTACTAGTCAAGTGATAGTGATTAGCCAGACAAAGACCTTCATTGTTAAGTCAAATAGAAGCCCCGTTGATACAGAATAGTTACAGAAAAAATAAGAGTTCACACAAACAAGTGGGTGTACATCTTTAGTTATAACTCCCAAGTCATGACATCTTAGGTTCAGTGTGATAACACACGGAAAATCGTTAGGAAATGGTATAATATAGTGGATAAAAAGGAGATGGGCAAATAGTCAGTTAAAGTTGGTAATGTGTAAGGAACCCATAAACCATGTGACTTATGATAAGATCCAAAGTTTAAGAGGATTCGAGGACGAATCCTATTTAAGGGGGGAGAATTTGTAACGACCGGAGGTCCCTACTACTGATTGACTTCTTGAATATAGTACTGTTACACCGCGGGATGAGTGTTATGTAATATAATTTATGTCCGAGCATTTATACATTCACAGAACGACTTTTTGGGTGAACAGTAAATTTTTTGAAACTTCAATGCGGGATTCTATGATGTTCCACTACGAATAGTCCATAGTATTTGGGCCGTAACATTCCATACGAACTGTGATTTTTATGAATTTTATATCTCCGGAAATCATAGACCGAGATCTACAACTTTCACATTGAACATTTTTCCATATTCGGACCAGAAATAGGTCAAAAACGTAAGTCACAATTCGAATAAATAGTGATTTCGATCCAATTGGAAGATTCGCAAACTTTCCACTCACTTCCACACTTTTCTCCAATTATCCAAATATCTAAAAAGCCCAAGTATATAAAGGACACACTATTCAAAATTACTCAAAATTGAAACAAAGAATGAAATGAGAATAGAAGCAAGAAACGTGAGGTTGAGGAAGAAGAAATAAAAGAAATAGAAGAAGAAAAAGAAGAAAGGAAGAAGAAGAAAAGAGAAACAAGAAAAAGGGTTTTAACAACCTCCAAGTTTGGGAAGTTAAAGAAGAATAAAGCATAAATAAGGTAAGAAGATCATGACCCAAAATTAATCACTTTAAGTTTTAATGATTTTAGTGTTTTGGGATCTTGATTGTGATGATGTTTGAGTGGATATTGTGATAAGGAATTGGTAGTTAGGGGAAAGTCCCAACTTGTTCAATTTTGGGTAGATAATTAATGAAGTTAATAGAATTGGATATTGGTGATATTAATAGTATTATGAATGTTACTAAGGTTTATGGAAATGATTTATGAAATGAAATATTGGTGTAGAAGTAATAGTTTTACATTTGGGAGTGATTGGATTGTGAAGCAAATGCAGAAAACCTGGAAAACCGGGCTCGCATCGCGACGCAAAATGGTCTCACATCGTGACGTGTAGTGTAAAATTTGGAGCAGTTTATGGGATATTTATGTCGCGACGCAAAGCACCTTGCATCGTGACGCGAGGTCAACACACCAGGTTACGTTGTGACATCAAAGAATGTAAAGTCACGATGCGTAGAAAAAAAATTTGAGGTATTTCTGGGACGTTTGCGTCGTGATGCGCAACATTTTACGTCACGATACAAGATCAAAATATACTCAAGTTGGTTTCTAATTTATTCCTGTTCCACCCCAGCGTGTTAGAAACCATCAGTAGGATTTCGTACCAGTTCGTATACATACATTTCTAGCATGATATACTCTATGACGATATCACAGACTAAAATTAAGAAAATTTAGCCTTATTCCACAATTCATCTCATGGTTTGTAACCTAATTGAGCTACCATTTATAGATCATTGCAGGATTAGTATTTTCCATCGGAGAAGTGATATAGTACTAGCCAGATTTCAATCATTGAGTGGACCTCTTTTCTCAAACTTGTTTTATTTATTAAGTTTTGATATCAGATATATTTTCACGCTTTAGGGCGATAGAATGTTTTAATATTACAGTCATTTCATGAATCGTTATGATTTGAGCGTTAATTGAGAAAGAAATGATTTTCAGAAAATGTTTTATACAGTCTTGAGATTTAAAGCATGAGTTTATGTTTTTCGGGGCATGGGGGAAAAACCCACCCCAGTATGTAACTTGAGATAGCCTGGAATTGACGGACAGAGGACATGTGCACGTGTTGAGGAATGGGGGGACGGTGATACGTAAAGCCCCCAGATCCTAGTTTAGGGCTAGGGGACGGCGATACGTAATGCCCCTAGACCCTGGTTTCAGAGCTTGGAGGGTAATATAGATCTGCACCCCCAGTTCTAGTTCGGTGGCTTCGGGGACGGCGATACGTAACGCCCCAAGACCACCAGTTTCAAGGACAGGAGTGGCATGGTTTGGGAGACGGCGATACGTAACGCCCTAAAGTCATGGATTTGCATTCCTGGCTCCAGATAGGCGTATGGGGTGACAGCGATACGTAACGCCCTCATACGTCCAGTTTTTTAGAAAACCAATTTTCAGATATCAGTTTTTCAGAAATAGTTTCAGATTTCAGAAGTGGTTTTCAGACACAGCTTTCAGAAAAGATAAGTTTTATGAAGAGAATTTAGATGAGTTTTTCATAAATGAGTTTTCATACAAGTTAATTCTGAATTATGGTTTTAGAATCAACTGTTTTCATTTTAGTATTTCAGCTTTTATTTTAAACCGTCCACTCACTTAGATCGTACAACGATCTAACCCCTCACTCCTAGATTTCTATGGTTGCAGGTATTTTAGGAGGACGAGCTCGGGAAGACGGATACTGATGCAGTCACTAGGGTTTGGAGTCCACCAGTCCAAGTTAGAAAAGTGAAAGTTCAGTCTAAGTCAAATAAAGTCATGTAGTACTTTTGGTTATGTTATATTAAATGTAAAGCATGTGTCATTATGTTTACTGATACTGATGTTGGGTCTTCATGTTAAAGTTGTTAAGTTTGGGCCACGGACCCATATATATTAAATATATATTAGATAACAGAGTATTAATAGTTGTTTATGGTTGGAGATTTAGAGGCTTATGGGGTTAGTACGGTCTATCTCCTACCGGTATCATATCCCAGATCGGGGATGTTACAGCAGCAAAAGTTTCTTTTGTTGGCACCGGCTCCAGTATGGACTTTAAAATTTTATTTGCCTTCTCCTTTCGTTGTAGCCGAATTCCTCAACTCTTGGAGAGTGGATTTTGCTCCTTTGATGTATATGTGTTTCCTTTGAAATCCAATGCTTAGGTCAACCACCCGATCTTCCGAGCTATCTCTCAAAACCAACAAACCAAAGTGTGGGCTTCACTCACAAAGATCAACCTCTGAACATTTTAGAGAAGTATAAAATCAAACTCTAAACTATTTAGAGAAATGATAATGTCAAGAAATGTATTTGGCTTTTAGAAATATATAATGAAGAAGATCAATTATCTAATTCAATCTTGTTTTTCTTTATATTCTCAACAATTGAGAAAATAGAATTTTTTTTCTTAACACTTAAGAAAAATTCTTGATTTTCTCTCTTACTCTCTCTCTTTCTCACTTGTGTGAATGTTTTCATCTAATGAATGAGTGGAGAAGGTAGAGATAATATTCCTTCCAAAAGCCGACCACCTTTGTCATTAAGCATCTAATGATTTCTTGCAATGGAAAACACATTAATATGATGGCCATACCAAAGCATAAGATGTCCTAGGTAATGATAAAGCCATTAGGTGTATACATCACACTTAATAGACATAATATATTAGAGAAAATGGCAAGCCATATGGCTTTGTCTCCAAGGTAAATAAAAAATGATTATTTTAATAATGATTTAATTACCTAAATTATGATGTAGTAATTATCTCATAATTATTACAAACTTGATTATCTTATAATCATGATTTGATTATCTCATAATAAAATAATTCTAGAAAGTATTATATTAAAAAATTTAATATAATTTTCATTTGTGATAAAATATATTTTAATCTTATTAATAATTTATATAATATTATGTGAGCATATTATTAGACAATCTAATTGTATTAGGTTTGCTACAGTTAATCAAGCTAGTACGGGGACCAAATGGACCTACGGTTCCGAGATCCAATAATTCCGCAATATTAATTAAACCCTTTAATCAAATATTACGAATTATTAACTCCGCGTTATTCCACTAAAAACTCGAAGTTGAACTCTCGTTACCGTATATGGAAAATATAAGCCGAACAATTTCGGTGTCCATCGATATAGTCACTACATATGGATATAGCCCTTCATGAATATCTCATAAATAGAGCTGGATCATAAGTCTGTTATACCCCTCCAAATATTTTATCTCTTAAGCATCATTGATTCTATAATGAACAATTAATTCATAACAATTATGAATATAATACTTTCTATTCACAATAGAAGAGTTGAGCGCTCAAATTGTTCAAGTCTTGGATCAACTCTTAAAAGAGATATTCTTCAACTTCTCGGAAGAATGACTGAATTTCATATCTATGTAAAACGTTCCCAGCAACACACCAAACCATATCCCCAAAATATGTAGTTATTGGTCAGGAATGCTACACCAACCTCACCTTAGTAAATCAAAAGACATAGCTTTCCATGTAGGGGTTCACAGTACACTCAGGATTAAGATCAAATCCATAAATGACCATCTAGTATATAAAATAAATTTCTTCGGTTAACGGATATTATATTCATTTTTATCTGAGTCCAGTCCTATATGATCACATCATATAAGGTGACTCCATTCCCATGTCACCACATGAACGATCCCGGATCAAGATCGTCATACAAGTATAGAATAGACCGCAACTATAGATAAACCACAAACAAAGTACCCTCCTTGTTTGGTCTCTATGGACTATGTAGATTACTAACTTCAGACTTAAATCCTCTTGTGCATCAAAACATACACTAAGTCTGAAAGTAAAAGAGTAATCAAGGTAAACACGTCAATTAGACAATATGCGATTTAAATCAAACAACTTTGATAAATAAATAATGCATTTAATTTTACAATAATCAATTCTGTTTACAATACATGATGCTCTATGGCATATATCCCAACATAAGATTCCTTCCAAAGCTGTTCCTATGACTCCGTATGAGATATGGACCGATAGGAAACCGAATCTTAATTTTTTAGGATTTGGGGCTATCTTTCGTACGTCAAGATGACACATTAGAATAAGCTTTTTACCTCAATGATAAAAGTTTAGGTTTGTTGGATATCCTTCAAATATGAAAGGATATTTATTCTATGATACCGAGAATCGAAATATGTTCGTAGCTCACTTCGCTAAATTTCTAGAAATAGAATTTATGTCTGAATAAGGTAATCATAGACATATTGAACTTGATGAATACACTGAAACCAATGAACCAATAGAGGAACCTGAATTTCAAGTAGATGAAGAACCTTCATCACTCACACACCATAGGTCTTTTTGTTGGTTTCTATAATATGTCCCAAACAAAGATTAAGCATGTGAAATACTATAAAGAATATATATAAACATGAAGTATGGCGGAATCATACTTACAATACCTTGTGATGAAGAAGATGATCAAATGGTAGAAGCTCCAAGTTGTGAAGATTCGGCCAAGAGGAGGAAGAAGACTTGAAGCTCCAAGCTTTTGTATTCCAAGCTCTTTGATGGTTTCCCTATCACCTCTTTTGATCCCTTGCTTGTGCTAGCAAAAATGGAGAAATAGAAGATCAATCTTCTTCCTTGCCTTGTCAATGGAGTTCTCGGCAATTTGAGAGAGAAGAGAGATTTTGTGTAAAGTCTTATTGATATTTGTTTTACCAAAAATCAATTTATATTTATGTTATAATTTATTAAATAAATAATAAATCTATGACATAAACCATGCAATGGCTTAGAGTGTCAAACACTCAAACTCCATGCAAAGCCTTTGAGTGTAATGCACACTATCACCATGCAATGATGCCTTATCATTAAAATAATGCATATAATGACAAGTGTCATGTGGGCCCCACACGTTCCCAAATGAAAGTGGGCCCACTCACTCACGCGTTCGGGTTCGATATTTCCGAAATACCGAACTTGCGTCGCGACGTTAATTAAATCGAATTTAAATAACAATCGCGCCTAGCGAAATTATTATTTACGTCGCTAACGAATTATTTCTAAATTAACTCGTATGCCCGAATTAAAATCTAATTTTAATTTCGCGTCGAAATCGAATTTCAATTATTATATCGAATATAATAATCTTACTGATTAATCCAAATTAATCGTTCTCTCTCTCTAAATAAGGCACTTTATCCAAGATAAAGTTTCTCCGTAATTAATCCAAGATTAATTAAATTCGAATCAAATATCATAGGTGAATCTTCGGGAAGCGACCCAAGAGACCTCCGGATATTTTGGCAGTAAATACGGTCGTCGGATAATCCGAACACGTACGTACCTCGTACTACGTCTTTACCGATTCACAAGACAAGGTTGGCTTCTAGCAAAGCGCCATGCCTACCCAATTCTCCAGAAATATTCTTATAGGAATATAAGATCTATATCAAGCGTAGTATACCGTAGTATTGCGTACATCGATCCAGTATCGGATGATCACATGCTAGGCCTAGGGCTGGAGATGTGTCTGCCCCGTACGAAACATATATCGGACATCAAGCAACTAGTCTCTTTAAATCGGACAATCCTGACCTGGTCATATTGTCCCGACGGTTGCAACCTTTTATAGAGTACTAGTTCTGTGCCCTGCGTGATCATCACCTCCATATGTCTGAAGCGATACTTCCATCTTGACATCACATCCATCCAGTACACTACGCTTCTCGATAAACCCAGAAGAGGTGTACACAGAACCGGTTAAGGTCCCCAACCACCAAAACCAAAGTTTACCGATTGTCGCAAGTACTAGCGATGTAAGTCTCAGGTTAAGACCATATACACCTACCCTGATGCGGCCTCCCATAGACACATAGACATACTACCAATGGGATTCCGCGGGGTCTATCCAGAGCGAAGCTGTTTTCCGTACCATCGGTAAAACACAACCTCCTATCGCACTTGCATAAGTATCCAATACTTAAATATATGAGAACTATGCCGTTGTGCCCTCACAACGTGCACAAGCGCAATACTAGCCTATTCCGCATTATCGATGTCCAGTCTCGATAATACTACGGCTAGGGATATTTAATGATTAAACCTTTATGGATTGATACTGTCTCATATCATCTCAATCCAGTACTAATCATATGGACTTTTGCCATTTATATATCAAAGTAAATAAAATTACAAAACGGCAAAAGGCAATTTCATTATCACATAGTTAATTTTGTACAATAATACAATATCATTTACAAACAGTGACGCTATGGGACATAATGTCTAACAATCTCCCACTTGGCCTATAGCCAGTCACTCAAGCATCTAATACCCGAACTATGTATGTGTCGTTCAAAAACTTGCTGAATGACAGCCTTCGTCAGCGGGTCTGCAATGTTATCATCTGATGTGACCTTCTCGACTTTTACATCGCCACGATGTATGATCTCCCGAATCAGATGGTAACGTCGAAGAACATGCTTGGACCGTTGATGAGACCTTGGTTCCTTAGCCTGTGCTATGGCCCCGTTATTGTCACAATACAATGGAACGGGCTCTGCTGCTAACGGAACTACTCCTAATCCGATTAGGAACTTTCGGATCCAAACTGCCTCCTTTGCTGCTTCAGATGCAGCGATGTACTCCGCTTCTGTTGTTGAATCGGCAACAGTATCTTGCTTGGAAGATTTCCAGCTCACTGCTCCCCGTTATTCAAACAAAAAATGTACCCGGATTGTGACCTGTAGTCATCCTTGTCGGTTTGGAAACTTGCATCGGTATACCCAGATACCGCAAGTTCTCCACCTCCATAAATTAAGAAAGCATCCTTAGTTCGTTTAAGATATTTAAGGATATTCTTAACTGCTATCCAGTGACCTTCACCTGGATCGGCCTGATAGCGACTACACATGCTCAAAGCATATGAGACATCAGGTCGTGTACATATCATGGCATACATGATCGATCCGACTGCCGAGGCGAACGGTATCCGACTCATGTTGTCTCTCTCTTCCTGAGTCTTAGGACACATGTCCTTAGACAGAGAGGTACCACGTATCATTGGAACCAATCCCCTCTTGGATTGTTCCATGTTGAATCGCTTCAACACTTTATCAATGTATGTACTCTGGGAGAGTCCAAGCAGCTTTCTAGATCTATCCCGGTAGATCTTTATTCCAAGAATAAAGGCTGCTTCTCCCAGATCTTTCATGGAGAATTTTAATGAAAGCCAAGCTTTCACACCGACGTTAGCATGGGAATGTCATTGCCTATCAGCAATACGTCGTCGACATAAAGGACGATAAAAGTAAGTGCTCTCCCACTAACCTTCTTGTATACACAAGGGTCATCTGCGTTTTGCATGAAATCATATTCTTTTATGATCTCATCAAAACGTTGATTCCATGACCGTGATGCTTGCTTCAATCCATAAATGGATCGATTTAACTTACAAACCTTGTTTGCAAGTCTTGGCACGATAAAACCGTCAGGCTGTTGCATATAAACATCCTCCAAAAGGTTTCCGTTAAGGAAAGCGGTTTTAACGTCCATCTGCCATATCTCGAAGTCGAAATATGCAGCTATTGCAAGCATTATCCGAATGGATTTAATCATGGCAACGGGTGAGAAGGTCTCGTCATAATCAATACCGTATTGTTGACGATACCCCTTCGCTACAAGCCTAGCTTTGTACGTTTGTACGTTGCCATCCATGTCGGTCTTCTTCTTGAAGATCCATCTGCATCCAATAGGCTTTACGCCTTCTGGTGCATCAACCAGTGTCCAAACTTGGTTGGCGTACATGGAATCCATCTCGGACTTCATGGCTTCTTGCCATAAAGCGGAATCGATATTTCGTATCGCTTCCTCATACGTAGCCGGCTCATTATCCTCAATCAGATTAATATCTACATGAGGTGAGATCAGGAACCCATACCTCTCAGGTACTGTTCTGACTCTCTCCGACCTACGCGGTCCTTGTGTATGTGAAGTTTGTGGTACAGACTCATCCTGGACGGTCTGTTCTTGTTCCGTCGTTGATTCATTGCCAGGAACAGTATCACTACGATCTTCATCGAGTTCTACTTTCCTCCCACTTACCACTGCATTTATAAAATCCTTCTCAAGGAAAAATGCTTGTAGAGCAACAAATACTTTGTTCTCTTGTGGGTGATAGAAGTAATATCCTTTGGTTTCCCTAGGATATCCTACAAAAAGGCATTTATCAGTTTTGGGTTCAAGTTTGGTACTTTCCAAACGTTTAACATGTGCCCAGCATCCCAAATCTTCAGGAAAGAGAAACCTTGGTTTCCTTCCTGTCCATATCTCATATGGAGTCTGTTCAACAGACTTCGACGGTACTTTATTCAAAATAAGTATAGCACTGTTTAATGCGTATCCCCAGAAGGATATTGGTAGCTCAGTGCGACTCATCATTGACCTTACCATGTCCAACAAGGTGCGGTTTCTCCGTTCGGACACACCGTTTAATTGCGGTGTTCCAGGAGGAGTCCACTGTGAAAGAATACCATATTCTTTCAAGTAATCTTGAAACTCATAACTCAAGTATTCGCCACCACGGTCTGACCGTAATGTCTTAATACTCTTCCCTGTTTGTTTCTCCACTTCGTGTCGAAACTCTTTGAATTTCTCAAAAGTTTCCGACTTGTGTCTCATAAGATACACATAACCGTAACGAGATGCATCATCTGTAAAGGTTACGAAGTAGTGAAATCCACCTCTAGCCTGGCTAGACATGGGCCCGCATACGTCAGTATGAACGAGAGCTAACAGTTCTGTGGTACGTTCACCTTTACCGCTAAAAGGTGATTTAGGCATTTTGCCTAAAAGACAAGATTCGCAGACGTCATATGAATTGAGATCAAATTCGTCCAAGTACCCACTCTTCGAAAGTGTGGATATGCGAGTCTTGTTAATGTGTCCTAGACGACAATGCCACATATAAGCTTCATCTTTTAGATTACTCCTTTTGAGCTTTTTGTTTGTCATTTTAGGAGATTCATTTATATTCAAAATATAAAGACCGTTATTTGCAACAGCTATGCAAATTTCTGCATCATTTTTATATAAATAACACCCAGTGTTTCTAAATACAAAAGTGTAACCCTGCTGGGTTAACAAGGATACAGATATAATATTCCTAGTTAAACTAGGTACAAAATAACAGTTTAAAAGTTTAAGTACATGCCCTGAGGGCAGTTCTAAAACAAAAGTCCCTACGGCCAAAACAGCAACTGGTGTTCCGTTTCCGACCCGTAGATCCATCTCCCCTGTCGCCAGCATCCTGCTATCATGCAGATCCTGCACATCAGTACAAATATGAGCACCACAACCAGAATCAAAAATCCAATTTTTAAAACTAGAAGTATTCATATTTATCTCAATAACAAACATACCAGAGGCGGTAGCCTTGCCACCCTTGCTATCCTCCTTCTGCACAATGCTTATTTGGCAGTCACGTTTCCAGTGACCCCTTTTGCCGCAGTTAAGGCAGATGTCGCGAGATTTGTCCTTTGGCTTCCTAGAAGCCACTGTCAACTTGCCTTTGCCCTTCTTTTTGAACTTCCTCTTCCTCGCACCTCCAATTGCCATGGGCCTAGCCTTTGGCGCATGAGAGGTCGATGCATAATGCGCCTCGCGCTTGCTCCCTTTAGGAGTTCCCTTTCGGACTCCTTCAGCACGGACAACAACTCTCCAAGAGTGTCGTCAGTATCCATCAACTTTAGTTGATGATGATTTGTTTCCAAGTATCGGGCAGCGATTGTAATATCATATCAATCGTCAGCTCTGCCTCCAAGACAATGCCCATATTGGCTAACTCATCTATGTCAGCGATCATTTGAGTCCCGTGGGCCTCAACTGATGCGCCATCTGTCATCCGGGAGCGGAAGAGTTTCCTTACTAGCTCGTACCTCTTCATCCGCTTGTTAGTGCGGTGAAGATCACGCAATCTTGCCATCATGTTATAGGGATCCAAGTCCCTGTTTTGGCGTCTGAAATGCTGGGTCATTGCAGCTAGCATAACTGACTGAGCTTGGTCACAATCGTCACTATGAGTCTTCCATAACTCTAGCTCCAGTGGCTCAGTGGGTTTAGGCGGGAGAGGCCTCTGAATAGTATACAGTACCCTCTCAGCCCCAAGCACTATCTTGAGGTTCATTTCCCAGTCGGCAAAGTTTGTCCCTTTGAAGACATTATCGCCCATGATTATGTCGCGGATATTACCTTTGCCAGTCATCTTGACAACTATAGTCCAACTATAAAGTCAACGATGTTATGGGTACAGTCAAACTGTTACAAGTAAAATAACAATATATTAGTCCAACTAATCAAATAAAATATTGACGAAATAATTTTGAAAGACGAGTAAGGCTAATTATCTGAACGAGATTGCAAATTCAATAATAGCCTCCCACTATTTTCTTCAAGTTTCTAACCCTCTATAGAGAACTCGGGAAATCGAATTTCCTAGTGGGCTAGGATCCCGTTAAATAACACACAACCTTGACTTTGGCCAATAAAATTTTATGCTATTTAACTTAGGTAGATCTCCATGATCAATTGGATCTCATCCAATTCCTAGATCCGGTTAGGTGGACATCCAAGTCCGAAACATATGTATAATGCCAATGTAACCATTACATTTTCCTAACCCTATCCTCCGAATCATCTAGGCCTTGGCTTTGGCCAAAAACAAACCTAGTGATTCCAGTTAAGCGGGACCCATTGACGAGGAAAGTTTCGTAATCAATGTCGTTGGACAAAAGTGATCTTGACTTTGGCCAATAAAAATCACGATTTGGACAAGACACCGATATGCAACAAAACTCTCATGATTCAAGTACATCCTTGATTGACAAAGGTCTTGACTTTGGTCAAAAACAAACCAATGCCAACTTCGGATCTTGAACAAGAACCATTCAATGGAAGGATATTCGCTTAATATAAATTGAGGGATTTTCGCGTAATTGGCAACCAATTTATTTATCTTTGTTAGGTCTCATCATCATACACCCTTAAGCATGCTTCTAAAACATCATAAAGCGCGTAAAGTAAATTAATAGTGATATGCGGATGGATATATAAACAACTTGTTCCTAGAACAAATCACTCCCTTTCCTCTCCCCCCGCTAGCACTATTCTACTTCTACTACCCAATTACATAATACAATAAGAGAAACCTCATTTACATTGAGGGGAATTAGGTGAGAAGAGAATACAAAGAGATAAAGAGATAAGGCTGGACACGCAGGTCCAATTTATAAATTCCAAATTTACAATAATTTCTAAAATTACCCTTTTCCCTTCTAATATCCATCCGATATACACTATTCATTCATCACATACATATATATTCAAACAAGACATGCTTCTACAACCAATCTAATCCAATTAATTAGTCTTTGTTAAAGTGATCATCCAATGTTCAAACAACGGTTTGATTTTGCGCGAGTCCAACTCGATTGAGAATAAGTACACAAGGTACGAATTCGCGAATTATATCGAACTACTTATTAAATCTAATTTAATTCGTATTCAATACTAATTCAATTATTTAATTCCAAATTAAATGTTTACACTTTAATGTGCTTTAAAGACTTAGATTCTAAATCTAATCTTATTGGGCCTCAAAGCCCAACTAACATCCAATGTTGAATTTAATTCAAGTCAAATGGACTTAGAATTGATTTATTAAGGCTTGGGCTTTGGTCAATGTGGGTCAAACCTAATTACCAAGCCCAAATAAGGAATCACCCTTAAGTGCCATAAAACCAATTTTAAGCCCATAAGGCCCAATTAAATTATTAAAGCCCATTAATTAAATTTTAATATTCCAAACATTAAAGTCCAATTAATTAAAGTGTAATACCAAGATTAATGTATTAAACCAAATATTTCAAAAATACCCATTTAATTTATTAATCATCAATTTTTCAAAATAAATGTCCAACATTAATTTTAACAAAAATCAACTCCTTTACATGTCCTATGTATTCGGCCAAGGTGAGTTTTTTTTGTGTCGATTTTTTTTCAATCCGATTGAATTATTAATCTACATCCCGTACACGTTCTAAGTCATCCAATGATCTTAAACACAAAAATTTTCAATCCACTCCAAGTAGCAACACATTCGGCCAAGGCATGAATTTGGGGAAAAATTCATCCAATGCATTTTTCATAAAATTGATTCCATGTATCATCATTCTATATACATGTAAGCATTCTTATTAATCAAATTTCACAAGAACATGCTTCAATCAATTTCACCATATCATTCGGCCAAGGTCAAATTTTGGGGAAAAATCATCCAATGCATTTTTCATAAAATTGATTCCATGTATCATCATTCTATATACATGCAAGCATACTTATTCATCAAATTTCACAAGAACATGCTTTAAAACCAATTTTATCACACCATTCGGCCAAGGTTAAAATTTTGGGGAAAAATCATCCAATGCATTTTTCATAAAATTGATTTCATATAACATCATTCTATATACATGCAAGCATACTTATTCATCAAATTTCACAAGAACATGCTTCAACCAATTTTATCAAATTTTAACCTAAAGTATTTCATGCTTAAACCTAGCTCAATGATACCATTGTTGGTTTCTATAATATGTCCCAAACAAAGATTAAGCATGTGAAATACTATAAAGAATATATATAAACATGAAGTATGGCGGAATCATACTTACAATACCTTGTGATGAAGAAGATGATCAAATGGTAGAAGCTCCAAGTTGTGGAAGATTCGGCCAAGAGGAGAAGAAGACTTGAAGCTCCAAGCTTTTGTATTCCAAGCTCTTTGATGGTTTCCCTATCACCTCTTTTGATCCCTTGCTTGTGCTAGCAAAAATGGAGAAATAGAAGATCAAATCTTCCTTGCCCTTGTCAATGGAGTTCTCGGCAATTTGAGAGAGAAGAGAGATTTTGTGTAAAGTCTTAATTGATATTTGTTTTACCAAAAAAATCAATTTATATTTATGTTATAATTTATTAAATTAATAATAAATCTATGACATAACCATGCAATGGCTTAGAGTGTCAAACACTCAAACTCCATGCAAAGCCTTTGAGTGTAATGCACACTATCACCATGCAATGCCTTATCATTAAAATAATGCATATAATGACAAGTGTCATGTGGGCCCCACACGTTTCCCAATGAAAGTGGGCCCACGTCCACTCACGCGTTCGGGTTCGATATTTCCGAAATACCGAACTTGCGTCGCGACGTTAATTAAATCGAATTTAAATAACAATCGCGCCTAGCGAAATTATTATTTACGTCGCTAACGAATTATTTCTAAATTAACTCGTATGCCCGAATTAAAATCTAATTTTAATTTCGCGTCGAAATCGAATTTCAATTATTATATCGAATATAATAATCTTACTGATTAATTCCAAATTAATCGTTCTCTCTCTCTAAATAAGGCACTTTATCCAAGATAAAGTTTCTCCGTAATTAATCCAAGATTAATTAAATTCGAATCAAATATCATAGGTGAATCTTCGGAAGCGACCCAAGAGACCTCCGGATATTTTGGCAGTAAATACGGTCGTCGGATAATCCGAACACGTACGTACCTCGTACTACGTCTTTACCGATTCACAAGACAAGGTTGGCTTCTAGCAAAGCGCCATGCCTACCCAATTCTCCAGAAATATTCTTATAGGAATATAAGATCTATATCAAGCGTAGTATACCGTAGTATTGCGTACATCGATCCAGTATCGGATGATCACATGCTAGGCCTAGGGCTGGAGATGTGTCTGCCCCGTACGAAACATATATCGGACATCAAGCAACTAGTCTCTTTAAATCGGACAATCCTGACCTGGTCATATTGTCCCGACGGTTGCAACCTTTTATAGAGTACTAGTTCTGTGCCCTGCGTGATCATCACCTCCATATGTCTGAAGCGATACTTCCATCTTGACATCACATCCAGTACACTACGCTTCTCTCGATAAACCCAGAAGAGGTGTACACAGAACCGGTTAAGGTCCCCAACCACCAAAACCAAAGTTTACCGATTGTCGCAAGTACTAGCGATGTAAGTCTCAGGTTAAGACCATATACACCTACCCTGATGCGGCCTCCCATAGACACATAGACATACTACCAATGGGATTCCGCGGGGTCTATCCAGAGCGAAGCTGTTTTCCGTACCATCGGTAAAACACAACCTCCTATCGCACTTGCATAAGTATCCAATACTTAAATATATGAGAACTATGCCGTTGTGCCCTCACAACGTGCACAAGCGCAATACTAGCCTATTCCGCATTATCGATGTCCAGTCTCGATAATACTACGGCTAGGGATATTTAATGATTAAACCTTTATGGATTGATACTGTCTCATATCATCTCAATCCAGTACTAATCATATGGACTTTCGCCATTTATATATCAAAGTAAATAAAATTACAAAACGGCAAAAGGCAATTTCATTATCACATAGTTAATTTTGTACAATAATACAATATCATTTACAAACAGTGACGCTATGGGACATAATGTCTAACACTTTTAGGTATCAAGAGCTTCTGATCGCTTGGGTTTGAATAACAAGAAAAGAGTCCTTGATGTTCTCTTAATTGAAGAGACTGACCCTTATACTATATAGAGACGATGTTGTGATAATCGACTCCGTGGAATTGGCCGAGGCTATGAAATCAGAGTTATACTTTATATGCATTAGAATCAGTTTGGGACTTGGTTTCTGCTTCCTGAAGGATTGTTCCTATCAGTTGCAAATGGGTTTACAAAGGGAAACGCGACCTGATGAAAGCTTTAAACTTTAAAGGCCCGACTAAGTAGCTAAGATTACATTCAGTTGACTGGGGTCGACTACGATGAACATTTTCGCCTAGTTACGATCTAAAGATCTATTAGGATTTTATTGTCTATTACTGCTTACCACGATTAACGAGATTTGGCAGATGGATATCAAAACGGCTTTTCTAAATGGATTTCTTGACGAAGAAATCTATATGGAACACCGGAGGGTTTTTGTATCTTGAGAACTCGAGCAATGGAAAATGTAAGCTTAAGAAGTCCATTTTGGACTTAAACAAGCTTCGCAAAGTTGGAACTTCAATTTGAAGAGATAACAATTGTCTCATTTTTCTCAGAATTTTCGGAAGAATCCTGTGTGTATAAAGAGGCCAGTGGGAAGTATGAGGGTAATTTTAATTCTCTATATTGATGACATCATGATCATTGGAAATGATAACGGGATGATGCAGGGCGTTAAAGCTTACCTCTGTAATAATTTCTCTATGAAGGACCTAGGAGAAGCTTCATATGTTTTAGGTATAATGCTCTATAGAGATAGAGAAAGGAAGCTCATTGGGTTATCCCAATCAACGTACATAGATAAGATCTTGGAATGGTACAACTTTGGTAACTGTAAGACAACAAATATATCGTTCAGACATGGCATTCATCTTTCGAAGAAGATGTGTCCACAAACAGAAGATAAGAATTTCGAATGTCTAATCAACTTTATGTTTTCGTGTTTGGGCAGCATCATGTATGCCATGTTATGTTACTAGGCCTGATATTAGCTTCGCGGTTACTAGCAATATCATTCAATCGAGGTATGACCATTTGGATGGACATTAAACATATCCTAAAGTATCTTAAGGGTACTAAGGATAAGTTCATCTATATAGAGGAAATGAACTGGTAGGTTAATGGGTATACGCATTCGGATTTTCAATCGGATCTTGATGATAGAAAGTCTAATTCAGGATTCATGTTTACCCTTAACAAAGGTGTATTTTTGTTGGAAAAGTTCCAAGCAGTGGTCCACAACTGATTCCACCATAAAGACAGAATATATTACAGCTTCTGAAGCTAAAAAAGAGGCTGTTTGGGTTATGAACTTTATCATAGAGTTGAAAGTTGTCCCTAGTATCGAGAATCTGATTCTGTTATACTGTGATAATAATAGAGCCATTGCACAAGCAAATAAACCGAGGGCGCATCAGAAATCGAAGCATGTGGAACGGAAATATCACATCATTGGAGAGATTATGTCATGATGGGACATTATCGTGTGCAATGTTCCGAGTGAAGATAATGTAGCAGACTCGCTTACCAAGGTCATTCCTCCCAAGTTATTTGATACATATGGAGTCGATGGGTATGAGATACAATCGATATTGGCACTAGAATAAGTGGGAGAATGTATTAGGATTGGTGCTCGGAGCGCCGATTGCTTTTGTATTTCCCTGTAAATACTTTTAGAAATATTTTATTATGAATAAATAAACAGTTTCTTTAATATAAATTTTTTATTATATGGTAAAGACGTAATTGATCTTGGAATGATTAGTTATGATATAGTTGTAAAAGTGTCGCAACAGTCATTGACTTATATCATAACAATGTCATTTTTAAACAGTTTCTGGTCAAGGTTTACATTACTTGGTCAGTATTTAAACCCGCAGAGACCGGTACATGTCGTATATTAGAATCTTGAATTTCAGTGGTTGATTCTCAATGAACCATAAGTCTCAGAGACTCGTATAGATATGTAGGTGTTTCTATCGAATACTACTGAACGACAACCAAATATTCTTAATGAATGGTACACCAACGTCATTAAGAATCTTTCCGGGTTGAGTAGCATGGTGATTCTTTGACTTGAGATACCACTGTGGATATATTAGATATCCTTCATATTTTGATGGCAGTCACGTCACCGACCTATTTAGGTCAGACCTCTGCCAGTTCGTTGGGTGTGGACCGATCCTTATGATATCCTGTGTGTATCAAGAAAGGATCTGTCAGTTTTGTGTACAGAGCATAGTTATTCAATATTGGGTTAGCGATATGTTAAATCTATGGGCCCGTAGTACACTGTAGAAGTGAATTCTAAGTGTTATTAAGAGATTATTAATTAATAAGTCGACGAGATTATACCTAAAGAGATTTGACGTTTATATATATATATATATATATGGTATAATCCGGATACCTGTGACAAGGTGTTGGAGATTCTAAGGGTCCCAAGGATCACAAATCAAGCATGAACATGTGTGAATACATTCGAGGAAGTTGCGGAATACTTACATCACATGAACATGTGTGAATACATTCAGCGGTTGAGCGATGCGGAGGCAACAAAAATTTCAGATTCTGCCTCTTCACTGGTTTGGCAGTGAGCTGCATTCCCTCACTGGTTTTGGCCATTGGAGATCAACTTCCAAGCTCCAAGCTTTTCGTGGTGATCCCGGCTCATGGTGGACTTCCCTATCACCTTCGCATGATCCCGGAGTGTCCTAGCACTCTCGATTTTGCCACAAAATCACACTTGCTTCCCTTCTAATTTCGGTTTGCCTAGCAGAAAAATGAAAACCATAAAAAAAGCCCTTGTGGGCCTGAGAGAGAAGAAGAATGGAGGAGAGAGAGAGATAAAATGTGTTACCTAATTTTGGTAATTGATTTTACAAATCAAATACACAAAATTTGGTTTCAAAAGTCAAGGCAATTAATGCCCACAAATTCCAACCACACACATCTCAATCACATCAATCACAAGTTGTCAAGTCACATCACTCAACGTGACAAGTGATTTGACGCTTGATGCGACTAGCGATTTGATGCTTGATTTGAGACGTGCCGCACTCGAATTCGAAATGCGAATGCGCTCACAAATAATCTCGGGTTCGCGAATTCTAAATTAATGAATTTTATGTTACGTCGTAATTAAATGATTACGCCTAGCGAAGTCACTATTCACATCGTTAATGAATTAACTCTAAATTAACTCATTCACCCGAATTAAAATCTAATTTTAATTCCACGTCGAAATCTAATTTCGTTTAATATATCAAATATATTAATTTGCCGATTAATTCCAAATTAATTCCAAATTAATCGTTATCTCTCTTTAAATGATATTTTATCCCAGATAAAATATCTATGTAATTAATCCCAGTTAATTTTCCTCTCATCTAATTAATCCCAGATTAAATAAAGTGCGAGTCATACGTCATCGGTGAATCTTCGGGAAGCGACCC
Source organism: Zanthoxylum bungeanum (assembly GCA_019454045.1). Classification (NCBI taxonomy): domain Eukaryota; kingdom Viridiplantae; phylum Streptophyta; class Magnoliopsida; order Sapindales; family Rutaceae; genus Zanthoxylum; species Zanthoxylum bungeanum. The sequence continues at coordinate 70,693 of SKCR01008562.1, forward strand.
ATGAGATCCCCCGATATGTTGGCAGTAAATTCGGTCGTCGGACTATCCGAACATGTAAGTACCTCGTACTACATTTATACCGATTTACAAGACAAGGTTGGCCTCTAGCAAAGCGCCATGCCTACCCAATTCTCCGGAAATATCCTTACAAGAATAAAGGATCTGTATCAGGCGTAGTATACGTAGTATTGCGAATTTCTGTCCTGTATCATATGATCACATGCAAGGCATGAGGCTGGTACAGTGTCTGCCCCGTACGAAGCATATATCGGATAACGAGCAACTAGTCTCTTTAATATCGGATAATCATGACCAAGTCATATTATCCCGACGGTTGCAACCTTATATAGAGAACCAGTTCTGTATCTCTGCACGATCATCATCTCCATATGACTGGAGTGACACTTCCGTCTTGACATCACACCCAACATACTACGATTCTAAATATACCCAGTATTGGCATACACAGAACCGGTTAAAGCCCTGGACTACCGCAACCAAAGTATATTGATTGTCGCAAGTATTAGCGGTGCAAGTCTCAGGTTAAGACCAAATACACCTACCCTGATTTCGGACTTCCATAGACACATAGTCATACTACCAATGGAATTCTGAGGGGGTCTTATCCAGAGCGAAGCTGTTTCCCGTACCATCGGTGAAACACAACCTCCTATTACACTTGCATGAGTATCATATACCAAAATATATGAGAACTATGCCGTTGTGCCCTCACAACGCGCACAAGTGTAATACTAGTCTTTTACGCATTCATCGATGTCCAATCTCGATAATGCAATGACTAGGGACATTTAATGATTTATCCTACGTGGACTGATACTGTCTCATATCATTCTCCGTCCAGGAACAAATCATAGGGACCTCCTATCATTTATTTGTCTAGGTGATCTAATCACAAATGATAAGAGTGCAATCTCTTTTGTCACATAGTTAATTTGTACAACAACACCGTGATATGTACAAATAGTGACGCTATGGGTCATAATTGTCCAACAATCTCCCACTTGGCCCATAGCCAGTCACTCGAATGCTTGACACCCGAACTATGTACCGTTGGCTCAAACTGCTGAGAAATGCTTTCGTCAGCGGATTTTCATGATTATCATCTGATGTGATTTATTCGATCATCACATCTCCACGATGTATGATCCGAATGAATCAGATGAATATTGAAGTATGTGTCTGGATCGTTGATGAGACCATTAATTCTTTAGCCTGTGCTCAAGCCTAGCTCAGCTGCTAACAGAATTATATCTAATCTAATTAGATTTATTTATCGACCCAGAAGGCTTCCATTGCTGCCTCAGCTGCAGCAATAACCCGCATTTGTTGTTTATTCGGTAACAGTATCTTGCTTAGAAGATTTCCAGCTCACTATTCCGTTATTCAAACTGTATAGTACCGTTCGCGACTTATAGTCGTTTAATCGGTTTAGGAAACTTGCTACAGTGATCCTAGCCACTTCAAGTTCTCCATCTCCATAGTTTAAGACATCATCTTTAGTTCTCTAAGATACTAACGGATGTTCTTAACATCAATCCAGTGACTATCACTTGGATTGGCCCGATTGTGAATCCATATGCTCAAAGCATATGAGACACCAGGTCGCGTACATTTTTCAATGTACGAGTTCTCGGAGAGTTTTCTCCAAAGCATAGCTTTCACCGATTGTTATTATGGGAATATCATTTCCAAGAAATAACATATATTATCATTATTTATATAGGACATTTTTGTCAGTGCGCTCCCACTAACCTCCTTATATATACAAGAATCATTTCATTTTGAATTAAATCACAAACTATTATGATTACATCAAAACGATAATTCCAAGAACCTAATGCTTGCTTCAATCCAAACATGGATTGAATAACCTGCAAACCTTGTTTGCTTGTTATGGTACGACAAAACCGACAGGATGTTGTAAACATCCTCCAAAAGGTTTCCTTTTCAGGAAAGCGATTTTCCCGTAAATCTGTCATATTTCATAAATGAAACACGCAGCTTTAGCAAGCATTATCCAAATGGATTTACCGTGGCAACAGGTAAAATGTTGAATCGTAATCAACACAATGTTGATAACGATACCTTTCCGCTAAAACCCTAGCTTTATACGTTGGTATGTTGCCATCCATGTCTGTCTTCCTTGAAGACTTATACAGTACCAATAGGCACAATGCCTTGCGGTACATCAACTAGTATCCAAACTTGTTGATATACATGGAATCCATTCGGATTCATGACACTTTGTCATAATAGGGAGTCGATACCTTGTATCACTTCCTTGTACGTAGTCAGTTGGTATTCCTCAATAAGATTGACATCTTTATGAGGTGAGATCAGAAACCCATACCCCAAGTTGTTTTCTGACTCTCTCCGAACTATGTGGTCTTGTGTATTTGAAGATTATGGTATAGTTTCATCCTTGATGAACTATTTGTGTTCCATTAGGAATGGATGCCTGGAATAGTATTACTCCGATTTTCATCGAGTTTCTTCGATCTTCTATCCCCTTACCACTGCATATTGGTATTCCTCTTAGGAAAACCGCATGGTGAGCAACAATCTAATTGTTCTCTGGTGAGATGTATAAGTAATATACTTATGGTTTCCCTAGGATAACCTACTATTGGCACTTATCCAATTTGGGTTTTAGTTTGGTATCATCCAAACATATGCCTAGCATTACCAAATTTATAGGAATGAGAAACCCGGTTTTTTTCCCGTTCATATCTAATATGATATCTGTCAAACAGATTTTTATGGAACTTTATTCTAAATACGTTATGCACTGTTTAATGCTTATCCGTTGAAGGAAATGGTAGCTCAGAGTGACTCATGATTAACCTTATCATGTCCAACAAAATTCGGTTACTCAGTTCGGACACACCATCAAATTGACGTGTTCCGGGAGAAGTCCTCTTTGAAAGAATACTATACTATTTCAAGTATACTAGAAATTTATTGCTTAAGTGTTTTCCATCATGGTCTACCGTGATGATTTAACACTTTAGCCGATTGTGTTTGTATTTTTCGTGTCGAAACTTAAAAGTTTCTGATTTGTGTTCTTCAAAGAAACACATAACCATAACGCGATGCCACATCCGTAAGGGTCACGAAATATTCATATCCACATCTAGCCTAGCTAGACATGTGCCCACTTGCTTCACTATGAACTAGGGCTAACAGATCGGTGGCATTTACACTTTTACCAAGTAAATAGTGTTACAGGCACAATGCCCAATAAACTAGATTCGTGGGCTAACAGATCGGTGGCATTTACACTTTTACCAAGTAAATAGTGTTACAGGCACAATGCCCAATAAACTAGATTCGTAGACTTTATTTGATTGGAATCAAATTAGTCATAGTACCCACACTTCAAAAGTGCGGATATACGAGTCTTGTTTGATTGTGTCCCTGATCAATCAGTTTGAGCTATTTATTTGTCATGTAATATGTTTGAGATTTATTTATATTCAAAAAATAAATTCTGTTATTCACATATAATGTGTTTATCTTAATATCATCCTTATATAATAAAACACTTTAGTGTTGTAGAATATAAAGGTAAACCCACAGTGGGTTAAACACTGATACAGAGATAATGTTTCTAGTCAAACTAGTTACATTATAACAGTTCCATAATTTAAGTACACACCCAAGGGTAGTTCCTAAAATTAGGTATCTACGGTTAAAACAGCGACTTTCGTCCCGTTTCCAATTCACAGATTAAATCTCTACTGAAGTCAGTATCCTACTCAAAGCAGATTCTGAACATCAATACATATATTTTATGTACCACACTAAGTATTTAAAATCCAATTTAAATGCTAGTAGTGAACATATTTATGACAATCATATTTGAAGTTAGAGCCTTGCTCGTCTTCAATTCCTTCATGTCTGCTTTGTCCAAACGGCAGTCACGCTTCCGCTATCCCGTTTGCCACATTTAGGCAGACATTTAGGGATATGTCCTTTATCTTCCCAGAATATTATAATGATATTGCCTTTGCCTTTTTCAACACTCCAGAAGCCTTTGGCCTAGCCTCGGCCTTCTAGAATATTGAAGTAAACTGCGACTAGCGCTACTTGCCTAATTGCAAAGTTTTGACTTTATCTCCTTGAGAATAGTCATTAACCCTCCAAGAGTTTACTATTGCAATATTAGTACTTCTAAAATCTAAAATAGATCTTTGAAGATCCTTCAATTTCTTTATCATACTTTAAGGATCTAATCCTTAGTTCTGATTCAGAAATTAAGAAGTCTACTGCGACAAGCTTAATGGATTAAGCACTAAAGTTATCATCACATAATCTTCCAAAGATTATGCTCTACTGTTTGCTTAACTCCGGGCTTAGGCCTAATATATTATTTTATCAAATAAAATAACTTATTATTTTTCCAGGACCATCCTGAAATTATTCCCAATTTGAAAATTAAACCATTTAAACACATTTTCCCTAGGATTAATTCTAAATTAACTCGTTCGCCCGAATTAAAATCTAATTTTAATTCCACGTCGAAATCCAATTTCGTTTAATATATCAAATATATTAATTTGCCGATTAATTCCAAATTAATCGTTATCTCTCTTTAAATGATATTTTATCCGATAAAATATCTCTGCAATTAATCCCAGCTAATTTTCTCTCTCATCTAATTAATCCCAGATTAATAAAAGTGCGAGTCATACGTCATCGGTGAATCTTCGGAAGCGACCCATGAGATCCCCGGATATGTTGGCAGTAAATTCGGTCTTCGGACTATCCGAACACGTAAGTACATCGTACTACGTTTATACTGATTTACAAGACAAGGTTGGCCTCTAGCAAAGCGCCATGCCTACCCAATTCTCCGGAAATATCCTTACAAGAATAAAAGATTTGTATCAGGTGTAGTATATGTAGTATTTGTATTTTCTGTCCAGTATCAGATGATCACATGCAAGGCCTGGGGCTGGTACATGTCTGTCTGCCCCGTACGAAGCATATCGGATAACAGCAACTAGTCTCTTTAATATCGGATAATCATGACCAAGTCATATTATCCCGACGGTTGCAACCTTATATAGAGAACCAGTTCTGTATCTCTGCGCGATCATCATCTCCATATGACTGGAGTGACACTTCCGTCTTAACATCATCCACACCACACACTACGATTCTCAATATACCCAGTATTGGCATACACAGAATCGGTTAAAGCCCTGGACGACCGCAACCAAAGTATATTGATTGTCGCAAGTATTAGCGGTGCAAGTCTCAGGTTAAGACCAAATACACCTACCCTGATTTCGGACTTCCATAGACATATAGTCATACTACCAATGGAATTCCGAGGGGGTCTTATCCAGAGCGAAGCTGTTTCCCGTACCATCGGTGAAACACAACCTCATATTACACTTGCATGAGTATCATATACCCAAATATTGAGACATATGCCGTTATAGGCCCTCACAACGTGTAATACTAGTCTTTTACGCATTCATCGATGTCCAATCTCGATAATGCTATGACTAGGGATATTTAATGATTTATCCTACGTGGACTGATACTGTCTCATATCATTCTCCATCCAGGAACAAATCATAGGGACCTCTTCGTAGACAACAGAAACTGACGACGTTGTTCCAGGCTCGCGGCCTAGTTGGGAGTACGAAATAACATGGAGTCGCCACCCGGTGTGAACCGGGAAAAAGATTTAAGGCCGCACTCACCCCTCGCAAGGGAAGACCTCAAACCGTTGGGTTCGGAATGGTCCCTTACTTATGTCACTTGTGATGATATGATTTGTGCAATAAATTAACCGAGTCTACTCAATAATCATGCTCAAAGGTATTTAGATCTAACATGCATTCGCTAAATAAATCTTATTCTAAGTTTGCATGCTTGAGAGTAAGTCTTTGAACAGCAAACAAGGTTTCAAACATTGAGCATATTGAACCATTAAATCTTATTAATAAATAACTACTTAAACATGAATATAAGTTAAACTAAACATCATGCATAAAGCATAAAGAAACAACATGCCTAATTACACAATCATGCTTTAAATAATAGATAAATAACCTACAAACTATAACATGCTCAAATACAATTTGGATGAGACGAAATACGTGTCTCTTAGGTGGTACGTGGCGTTTATCCCGAGTACAAACCGCACTACCGTCCATTCAGATTCGGCAACGGAATTTACGTCCGGGTTTTCATCCTATATACCACAAAAGGGACCACATATTCTGCTCATCCTAACAATCACGTCATGCCTCAAACGACACTCATGCGATAATATATTAAAAACAAATAAAAGAAACGAAAGATGATAAGTAAAAAGGGTGCCCTCAGGTCTAACCTCTTTTTTCGTCTCACGAAAGAGCGTTACACGGCCGTCGGAAGGGTTGATGTTCCGCAACTTTTCTGGTTCACTAATCCAACGTTATTCCTTGCTGTTTCACTGTTTGAGCTGATGTTTTCACTCCGTTGCGTTGCTGTTTGTGCTGTATTTTCTGGTCACTAGTTTAAGGTAATTATGGGACTGTTTTGTGATGAATGGGGGCTGTTTTGGGTTGCGGTTTTTGGACTGTTTTGGGGGCAGTTTTTGGAGCTATTTGAGGGACTGTTTTGGGCAGTTTTTTAGATTTTTTGGGCGTGTATTTGAGGGCTGCTGTGAGGGGAGTTTTGTCACGTGAATCCAAGGCCACTGTGAAGGCTCTTGTACGTGAATTTAAACTGTTTTTTAGGGGTCTTGCGTGAGGGGAATTGGGGGCGTGGAGAAGGTGGCTATGTGGCGTGAAGAAGGCAGGCTGTTTCAGGCGTTAGTTTTGTGAGTGGAGTTATGCGGGAAGATAGACAGGTGTGTTGGTTGTGTGGGAGAGAGAATGAGTGCGTGAAGGTGCTGTGTGGGGGGCATGTGGCTTCTTCACGTGGAGATGGCTTGAATGGTGTATAGGCGTGGTGAAGCTAGGGGCGTGAGGGGAGTCTTATGCGATGAAAGGCTAGTTTTGTGTGTGAAGTAAGGGGATTTGTGGCTACGTGAGTGAGGCTATGTGGCGAGAAGGCTGTGATGGATGCAAGGGGCAGGTGGTTTTGTGATATGTTGTGTTTGGGCTTGAGTGAAGGGCGTGTGGAGGCTAGCAGTTTGGGTGAAGGCGTGGGGCTATGGAGAAGGCTGTGAGTGGGCGTGAGCTGTTGAAGGCAATTGGTGAGGGCAGTGAATTCAGTTGATTTGGGCAGATTTTGGTGTTAAGTGCGTGGAGGCTGAGAGGGGAGAGAAGGGCAGGTTTAGGGTTATTATTTGTTGTATTTTTTGTGTGAATCTGCCAGCCAGGGTTTGGTAATGGGGTGAATGGTTCTTTTTATAGGCCAATGGAGGGGCTTATCTTTTTGGAGAATGAATAAGATTTGTGTATTAATTGGGGATATCTTTTAATTAAAATGTGATATGGAAAACTTTTAATTTGGGGAAGTGATTTATGTATTTTAGGAAAGGGATTTAATTTAATTTAGGAAGGTGATTTAATTAAATTAGGAATGTGTTTTATTTAAATTAGGAATTTAATTTAATTAGAATTTAATTTAATTTAATTTCAAGTTCAATTTAATTGGTGAATGTGATTTAATTTAATTCAATTTAAGTTTAATTTAATTGGTTTTAATTATTTAATTTGTGAGATGTGTTTTAAATATTTTAATTATTTAATTTGTGAGATGTGTTTTAATGGGCTTGGGTTAGGTGTGTGCTTTAAAACGGAGGTCCAACAAGCGAACCCGAAGCTACTCCAGCGAGTTAAATCCAACAATGTGTCAATTCTTGACCCTTTCCTTCCAACGTCCGCTTCCCGCGACTTTCACAACTAAAGAGGTAGTGTCTCCATACGAGACTTATCATCGGGACTTATATGCAAAAATGCAGTGCCTACAGTAGCCCCCACTTTGATGGGACTTGTGCTGTGTGTGACTATGACAATCCTATCAAAGTACGTGCAATGCATTTTCACTTACCTGGCTCGCCAGCTGCCACCCGGTTTGCATGCTGCTTCGAACTGATTTGATGATGTAGTAGGAAAGGTGGCGAGGCGCCTCGACCTCTGGGCTTTGTTCCCGAACCACCGAATGTGAACTATGATGATGATGCAGTGGGCCCTCGACCCTGGGACGCATCCCGAAACTGTAACCGACAATGGGGGTACCTCAACCCTGGGTACCTCGACCCAACACCGCTGATAATAGGGACCTCGCCCTCGAACTGATGATGTAATGGGCACCTCAACCCTGGGCACCTCGACCCGGAACTACAACCGACAACGGGGGCACCTCGACCTTGGGAACCTCGACCCAACACCGCTGGCAATAGGGACCTCGCCCTCGAACTGATGATGTAGTGGGCACCTCGACCCTGGGTACCTCGACCCGGAACTACAACCGACAACGGGGGCACCTCGACCCTGGGCACCTCGACCCAACACCGCTGATAATAGAGACCTCGCCCTCAAACTGATGATGTAGTTGGCACCTCGACCCGGAACTACAATCGACAACGGGGGCACCTCCACCCTGGGCACCTCGACCCAACGTCGCTGAAAATAGGGACCTTGCCCTCGAACTGATGATGTAGTGGGCACCTCGACCGGAATTACAACCGACAACGGGGGCACCTCGACCCTGGGCACCTCGACCCAACACCGCTGGCTCACCAGCTGCCGCTTGACTTGCCCGTTGCTTTGAATTGAGTTGATCTGGTGGTGCCATACTTGGCGTGCTAAACCCCATACCCGAGGTGTCGTTGTAGCGTCTCCATACCCGGAGTGCCTTACCTGGCAAAACTGTATTGATGTCTCCATACCCGGAGTGCTGTACCTGGCAAAACTGAACTGATGTCTCCATACCCGGAGTGCCGTACCTGGTAAAATTGTATTGATGTCTCCATACCCGGAGTGTCGTACCTGGCAAAACTGATACTAATGCTGATGTGGGTCTCGCCCCAGAGTGCCATACCTGGCAATACTGATACTGTATAATCACGTGGGCCTCGCCCCCGTAGTGCCATGCCCGGCAAGACTGATAATGATGTGGGCCTCGCCCCCAGAGTGCTATACCCAGCAAGACTGCTACTGATAGTGACGTAGGCATCGCCCCTAGAGTGTCATTCTTGGCTCGTTCATTCCCGAATTACGTTCTATTCTCGGTGTGCCATTCTTGGCTTGTTCGTTCCCGAACTGTGTTTCCATTCTCAGAGTGCCATTCTCAGCTTGTTCATTTGCGAACTGTGTTTCCATTCTCGGAGTGCCATTCCCGGCTTGTTCATTCCCGAACTTTGTTTCCATTCTTGGAGTGTCATTCCCAGTTTGTTCATTCTCGAACTGTGTTTCCATTCTTGGAGTGCCATTCCCGGCTTGTTCATTCCCGAACTGTGTTTCCATTGTCGGAGTGCCATTCCCGGCTTGTTCATTCTCGAACTATACTCCATTCTTCGATTACCATTCTCTAACCTTACTCAATTCTCGGATTACCATTCTCGGCAAAAATGATACTGAACTAAAGTGGGCCTCGCCCTCAGAGTGCCATACTCAGCCAGACTGATTCTGAACTAATGTGGGCCTCACCGCCAGAGTGCCATACCCGGCAAGACTGATACTGATAAAGATATGGGCCTCGCCCCCAAAGTGTCATACCCTGCAAGACTGATACTGAACTAATGTGGGCCTCGCCCCTGGGACTCATCCTCAAGACTGAAACTGATATGGGCCTCAACCCTGGGACTCATCCCCAAAACTGATTCATTTCTGAAACTGACTGTACTATTGCTGCTTCTGATTGGCTTGTCTTTGCCGCTTTTCTTTTTCTTCTTCAAAACCTCTGAATACAAAACGAAACAAACACAAAAAGAATGCATAATATGTTACATGTATGCATGCATGCATGAATGAATTTCCTATTCTGTTGGGTTAGGTCTTCCACTAGTTCTCCAGGCGATTGCTCAGTCTTCTCTCTGGTTTCATGACTCAATATCTTGTTATGTCCCTGATTCGCGATGTGGGAAATTGGTCGCCCCCAGTCTTGGTTTACCTTTCTGCTCTCCGCTGTTTGCACTTGGTCAAGATGAACCACATGGTGGGGCCTTCCATATCATATTATATCACATGCTACGAAATAGTCCCAATAGTTACACATATTATTGCCCTCAAAGAATGCTCAGTATTGAAACCAGAGAACCTTCAAAACATTCAACGCAACTCAAATCCAAGTCTTTGAATAAATGATCTAAGCCAGACTCAAAGTGTGTGTGTGCAAAGGTTCCTTTGCGGATTCATCCCTAGGTAAGCTAACTCAATGATTTTGTTTCAAAAATCGGGATCGATGGGTCAAACCAACCTAGATGTCTCAATTATGCCTGCAGTTGCTTTTCTGTGCTCAATGTGGTATGGTTTTCTTTCTCTTTTTCTCTTTTCTCTTTCTTTTCTCTTTCATTTTGAACTTCTACTTTTTTTTTCTTTTTCTTTTCTTTTTTTTTTTACACACCTACCCTTTAAGGTAGCATTTCTCCTCATGGTGGTCCTACTACTCGCCCATGTGTAGCTTCACGCTTATTGGTTATAGGCGGTTTATTCTTTTCTTTAGAGACTTTTTTTTTTGCAACCATACCACACATCATAACACAAGCAAGTCAGGATAGACATCTAAGCAAACGGTCATTCATCGACCCGCGATTTCTTCAACTAGTCACCTTGCAACTACTCAGGTTTTCACCGCTAAGAACCTATAGTGAAGTGCTTACGAGTCTAGCATAGATCACAACATCAAAGCATCAGATAAAAGCACATCAAGAGTTTATCGTTTCTAAGATTCCTCCCTAAAGTAATCAATTTCATCATTGGACTTATGTCTAACTATCAAAGACTAAAAACAAACAACTTTTTTTTTCTCTCTTTTTTTTCTTTTCTCTTTTTTTTCTCTCTTTTTTTTTCTTTTTTCTCTTTTTTTTTCTTTTCCTTTTCTCTCCATTTTTTCTCTTTTTTTCCTTTTTTTTTTAAGGCCCCCCCAATGGTCTTTCTATCGTTGCCGCAAGGTTTTCTATTTCTCGATTTCCTTTTCCCGATATCCATGTTTGCTAAACTCTTCTTGACAAGCCTTTTTTTTTCTTCTCAAACCCACCGTATATCTATGATGGCTTTTAAGACACGGGGTTAACATGATGCGTGTATGCATGAAATGCATGAGATACGTGCAATGTATGTAATATATAAGCTCATTTAAAATTTTTTACACTAGTTGGCCCATTACCATTTTAAAGTATTCAATCATACTATTGCTCGGTGCAAACTTGTCCCAGTTGAAAAGGCCCAACAAGTTTACACTTTGCGATAACATGGCTAAACAACTTCAAATGATAAGAGGCCCAAACATAAATTGGCCCATCTACATTTTAGAAGCTTTTGGCCCAACTGTCAAATGACACGAACTCGTCCCAGTTTAAATGGCCCAACAAGTTCACATCTTTTGACAAAAGGTCCAACTGGATCCAAATGACGACGGTCCAAAACATCAACATAAAAATAATAATTTTTACTAGTTCTACGACTAAGGTTCACTTGTGGGTTTACGTGAGTGCGGACAAAGGCTCTCGTTGACGAAGGCTCTCGCTGACAATGCCTTTAACTAAACCCCTTCAACCCACTATAGACACGGTTAACTAAAGCACAAATCAAAATCATCACAAGACTTGATTTCGGGGCCGATTCTCTATCCCCAGTGGAGTCGCCAGACTGTAGGACACAGATCTTGACGACGCTGTTCCAGGCTCGCGGCCTAGTTGGGAGTACAAAATAACATGGAGTCGCCACCCGGTGTGAACCGGGACAAAGATTTAAGGCTGCACTCACCCCTCGCAAGGGAATACCTCAAACCGTTGGGTTCGGAATGGTCCCTTACTTATGTCACTTGTGATGATATGATTTGTGCAATAAATTAACCGAGTCTACTCAATAATCATGCTCAAAGGTATTTAGATCTAACATGCATTCGCTAAATAAATCTTATTCTAAGTTTGCATGCTTGAGAGTAAGTCTTTGAACGCAAAACAAGGTTTCACACATTGAGCATATTGAACCATTAAATCTTATTAATAAATAACTACTTAAACATGAATATAAGTTAAACTAAACATCATGCATAAAGAATAAAGAAACAACACGCCTAATTAACACAATCATGCTTTAAATAATAGATAAATAACCTACAAACTATAACATGCTCAAATACAAATTTGGATGAGATGAAATACGTGTCTCTTAGGTGGTACGTGGCGTTGTATCCCGAGTACCAACTGCACTACCGTCCATTCAGATTCGGCTACGGAATTTACGTCCGGGTTTCCATCCTATATATAACAAAAGGGAACACATATTCCGCTCATCCTAACAATCACATCATGCCTCAAACGACTCTCATGCGATAATATATTAAAACAAATAAAAGAAACGAAAGATGATAAGTAAAAAGGGTGCCTCAGGTCTAACCTCTTTTTTCGTCTCACGAAAGCGCGTTACACGGCCGTCGGAAGGGTTGATGTTCTGCAACTTTTCTGGTTCACTAATCCAACGTTATTCCTTCTTGTTTCGCTGTTTGAGCTGCTGTTTTCACTCCGTTGCGTTGATGTTTGTGCTGTATTTTCTGGTCACTGGTTTAAGGCAATTAGTTGACTGTTTATTGATGAATGGGGGCTGTTTTGGGTTGCGGTTTTTGGACTGTTTTGGGGACAGTTTTTGGAGCTGTTTGAGGGACTGTTTTGGGCAGTTTTTTAGATGTTTTGGGCGTGTATTTGAGGGCTGCTGTGAGGGGAGTTTTGTCACGTGAATCCAAGGCCACTGTGAAGACTCTTGTACGTGAATTTAAACTGTTTTTGAGGGGTCTTGCGTGAGGGGAATTGGGGGCGTGGAGAAGGTGGCTATGTGGCGTGAAGAAGGTAGGCTGTTTCAGGCGTTAGTTTCGTGAGTGGAGTTATGCGGGAAAATAGACTGGTGTGTTGGCTGTGTGGGAGAGAGAATGAGTGCGTGAAGGTGCTGTGTGGGGGGGCAGGTGGCTTCTTCACGTGGAGATGGCTTGAATGGTGTATAGGTGTGGTGAAGCTAGAGGCATGAGGGGAGTCTTATGTGATGAAAGGCTAGTTTTGTGTGTGAAGTAAGGGTGATTTGTGGGGCGTGAGTGAGGCTATGTGGCGAGAAGGCTGTGATGGATGCAAGGGGCAGGTGGTTTTGTGATATGTTGCGTTTGGGCTTGAGTGAAGGGCGTGTGGAGGCTAGCAGTTTGGGTGAAGGCGTGGGGCTATGGAGCAGGCTGTGAGTGGGCGTGACGTTGAGCTGTTGAAGGCAATTGGTGACGGCAGTGTGAATTCGGTTGATTTGGGCAGATTTTGGTGTTAAGTGCGTGGAGGCTGAGAGGGGAGGAGAAGGCAGGTTTAGGGTTATTATTTGTTGTATTTTTGTGTGAATCTGTCAGCCAGGTTTGGTAAGGGGGTGAATGGTTTTTTTTATAGGCCAATGGAGGGGCTTATCTTTTTGAGAATGAATAAGATTTGTGTATTAATTGGGGATATCTTTTAATTAAAATGTGATATGGAAAACTTTTAATTTGGGGAAGTGATTTATGTATTTTAGGAAAGGATTTAATTTAATTTAGGAAGGTGATTTAATTAAATTAGGAATGTGTTTTATTTAAATTAGGAATTTCATTTAATTAGAATTTAATTTAATTTAATTTCAAGTTCAATTTAATTGGTGAATGTGATTTAATTTAATTCAATTTAAGTTTAATTTAATGGGTTTTAATTATTTAATTTGTGAGATGTGTTTTAAATATTTAATTATTTAATTTGTGAGATGTGTTTTAATGGGCTTGGGTTAGGTGTGTGCTTTAAAATGGAGGTCCAACAAGCGAACCGAAGCTACTCCAGCGAGTTAAATCCAACAATGTGTCAATTCTTGACCCTTTCCTTCCAACGTCCGCTTCCCGCGACTTTCACAACTAAAGAGGTAGTGTCTCCATACGAGACTCATCATCGGGACTTACGCAAAAATGCAGTGCCTACACTCCTATCATTTATTTGTCTAGGTGATCTAATCACAAATGATAAGAGTGCAATCTCCTTTGTCATATAGTTAATTTGTACAACAACACCGTGATCTGTACAAATAGTGACGCTATGAGTCATAATTGTCCAACAAAAGGGATTATACGTATGCAATGACCTCGACCTGTATAGTTCAGCGAGTTTATCTGTGGTCATCATAATTTACGGGTGGGTAAATTATGGAAACGAAATTAGATTCTGTGACAGATATGTCTAAACTTAAAAAGTCTCACGTAATGAAATATACTCGTAGAGCACTAGGGCAACAATTATAAATAATATTGATTATTTATAAATCATTTAACGATTAAATGGATTTATACATGTATCGAGACTTTTCGATAATTTCCTAATTAATATGTATTTTTATTAATACATGATTTTATTAAATACACATTAATTAATTATTAAATAAGATATCTGACATATATCTTAAATATATGTATTTTGATTATTTAAAGTAAATATGATACATATATTTAGATATTTATATTTAATTAATTATTTAAATATTTAAATATTAAATAATTAAAGTAAATGAAATATAAATATCTAAGGTTATGATTAAGTTAGGAAATGGATTAATATGATTGGTTTAACTTGTTGTAATATATTTAAAGTTGTAGTGTACAATTTGAACAAGTAATTAAAACTTATTTAATTAATAAAATTGAAATAAAATCTGGATATTTTTTCTCCTAGGTTTCGGCCAAAGGGGCAAGGAGTATATAAAGTTTTGTTTCATTTTTATTGATTAGGTTAATCCTCCAAATATTACAAAAGGACCGTTGAGAGAAAAACACAAGTGTTTTAAAGCTTAAACTTAAGAAAAGTATGGAAAATCAAGGTATTTTCATTCTTTCATTTTGCAGAAAATTATTTCTAATGTTCTAGGCTACAACATGTGATGTAAATCTATTTATCTGCTCTTTTTGTTTTGTGTTGACTTGCTTGGAAGCTTGAATGAAAGATATATGCATATATGAAATTAAAGTAAGCTTATAAATGGTTATTAAGCACACTTTTGTCATTAGGTGACTTGGTTGTCATTCTAGAGTTGTTAGGCCACTCAATGATGACCTAGAATTGTTCTTGAGTTGTTTCAAAGTGGTGAGACTTGGTTGGTGTGTAGAGATTGGATTAAAGTGTGATATTGAAATTTGATTAATTGGAAAATTTAGGTTTTTGCCTAAACCAAAATTGGGGCTTTTCGTATATGTGATGTATTTTGATGTATATGAGATTTATGAATCATTTTGGTAGTGATTGGAAATCACTCAAACTTGTATTTGACAATTTAGGACTAAAATGATCAAAATCCAAAATATGGGGAGCTCTCGGAAATTAGCAAAATTTGGAGATTTTATGTCTCAAATGTATTTTGATGTATATGAGATGTATGAATCATTTTGGTAGTGATTGGAAATCACCTAAATTTGTTTTGGACAAATTAAGATTTAAATGATCAAAATGCAAAAGTTTATCAAATTTTGAGGTTCTCGGCTTTTGAAGGATTTTTGGGTAAAATCTTATTTTTGAGTATTGAGTGGTTATAATAAATTAGTTTATTTCAATTACACAAGAAAAATAAATTAAATTTAAATATTTTGAGTATTGATTATACTGTTAAAAAACCCTAACAATCCCTACTTGCTGATTACATTAAGATGTTTGTACTGGATGAGGCTGATGAAATGCTTTCCCGTGGTTTCAAGGATCAGATCTGTTAATGTATATATTGACTGAACTTATTTGGTTGGTTACCTTGTCTTGAAAGTTTGATGGAGTTTATTTAATTCTCTAAACAAGTAAATATGGTTTTCTGGTTGCAGATCTATGACATTTTCTCTGCTACAATGCCTCCCGAAGCTCTTGATATTACAAGGAAGTTTATGAACAAGCCTGTGAGGATCTTGGTTAAGCGTGATGAATTAACCCTTGAGGGTATCAAGCAGTTTCACGTCGATGTTGAGAATGAAGAATGGAAACTTGAAACACTATTGTGCGATCTTATGAGACTCTGGCCATCACCCAGAGTGTCATCTTTGTGAACACTCGGCGAAACGTCGACTGGCTTAATGAATTCCGCTCTGGCTCTTCTCGTGTTCTCATTACTACATCTTTGCAAACTTCATGTGTTTCAACAAATGACCCAATCATACCCTTATGACCGGATGTTTTGAACCAGGGAAGGAGAATGCCAAAGTTATTTGATCCACACATAAGATTGTAAAGACCTCAAGTATAAAGACTAGTCATATAATCGATACATGAATGTTCTCATAGACACAAGGGATAAACACTCCATATGAAAACTTTCAGTGGTTAGTTCGATGGACATGAGCAACTCATGCATCCATGTGATACACCAAGCGGACGGATCTCCGCTAGTAGCTTATGAGATCGTCTACCCCACTTAAGCGCGGATCATATCATCATGCTAGTCTCTCCGCTTTGTGAACGCCCAGATTATTCACAAACTATTACTAGGAACATTTAAGAGTAATGATTCTCATAAGGCGTGGAAGCCATCGTCTTATTACCCCAATGGCTTTATTACAGTGTTGATGATTCATATAAGTTATGTAAGACACGTATAATAAAGATTGCCATTTTATTAATTAATGAAATATTACAAATACATGTACATATAGCCCATCCACAAGTTGAGTATAGTGTTGGTTTCTATAAAGGTCCCAAGATCAATTATAAGCATGAATCAAGTGCGAATACACATCGAAGAAGTTGCGGAATACTTACATCGAGCGGTTGAGCGACGCGGAGGCAACAAAAATTCAGATTCTGCCTCTCCATTGGTTCGGCAGTGAGCTGAAACAACTCACTGGTTTGGCCTCCGTATGGGTCCTTCGTCAAGCTCCAAGCTTCGTCGAATGATTCCCGTCATTGGTGGACTTCCCTATCACCTTCGCATCTCTCGTAATATGCTAGCACTTGTGATTTTGCCACAAAATCCACACTCTAGGCTTCCCACTGCTCACGGTTTTGAATGAAACCAGTAAGCTATTTTGGCCCCAAGGGCGTGAGAGAGAAAAAGGGATGGAGAGAGAGAGTTGTGTTTGGTTTGTCAATTTGTGTATTAAATACACACATTTGAATTTCAAATGCCTTTCACTTGGATTTGGCTTTTAAAGTCAAACCATTAAAGCCCCAACCACTCACATCACTCAATCCATCAAGTTTTCAAGTCACATCACTCAAAGTGACTTGTGATTTGACGCTTGATGCGATAGTGATTTGACGCTTGATTTGACATGCCGTACACAAATTCGAAATGCGAATGCGCTCGCAAATAATCTCGGGCTTGAGTTCGCTAATTCCAAATTAACGAATTTTCTGTTGCGTCGTAATTAAATGATTACGCCTAGCAAATCACTATTCAAGTCGCTAACGAATTAATTCTAAATTAATTCGTTCGCCCGAATTAAAATCCAATTTTAATTCCGCGTCGAAATCTAATTTCGTTTAATATATCAAATATATTAATTTATCGATTAATTCAAATTAATCATTATCTCTCTTTAATGATATTTTATATCAGATAAAATATCTCCGCAATTAATCCCAGATTAATTTTCTCTCTCTTCTAATTAATCCCAGATTAATTTAGAGTGCGAGTTATACGTCATCGGTGAATCTTTGGGAAGCGACCCATGAGATCCCCGGATATGTTGGCAGTAAATTCGGTCGTCGGACTATCCGAACACATAAGTACCTCGTACCACGTTTATACCGATTTACAAGACAAGGTTGGCCTCTAGCAAAGCGCCATGCCTACCCAATTCTCCAGAAACTTCCTTACAGGAAGAAAGGATATATATAAGGCGTAGTATACGTAGTATTGCGTATTTCTGTCCAGTATTGGATGATCACGTGCTAGGCCGGGGTTGGAATTATGTCTGCCCCGTACGAAGCACATGTCGGATGTCTGGTGACTAGTCTCTATAATCGGATAAACCTGACCTTGTCATTTTATCCCGATAGCTGCAGCATTTAAGAGAACCAGTCCCGTATCCTACGTGACCATCATCTCCATATGACTGGAGTGACACTTCCATCTTGACATCACACCCAACACACTACGATTCTCAATATACCCAGCATTGGCGTACACAGAACCTGTTAAAGCCCTGGACGACCTCAACAAAAGTATATTGATTGTCGCAAGTATTAGCGGTGCAAGCTCAGGTTAAGACCAAATACACCTACCCTGATTTCGGACTTCCATAGACACATAGTCATACTACCAATGGAATTCGAGGGGGTCTATCCAGAGCGAAGCTGTTTCCCGTACCATCGGTAAAACACAACCTCATATTACACTTGCATGAGTATCAATACCCAATATATGAGAACTATGTCGTTGTGCCCTCACAACGCGCACAAGTGTAATACTAGTCTTTTACGTATTTATCGATGTCCAATCTCGATAATACTCTGACTATGGATATTTAATGATTTCTCCTTCGTGGACTGATACTGTCTCATATCATTCTCGTCCAGGAACAAATCATAGGGACCTCTCATCATTTATACATCTAGGTGATCTAATCACAAATGATATGAGTGCAATCTCCTTTGTCACATAGTTAATTTGTACAACAACACCATGATCTGTACAAATAGTGACGCTATGGGTCATAATTGTCCAACAATCTCCCACGGCCTATAGCCAGTCACTCGAGTGCTTGAAACCCGAACTATGTACGGTTGGCTCAAAGTACTG
>SKCR01008563.1:0-59494 GCA_019454045.1 Zanthoxylum bungeanum
TCTGTTGGTTTGAACCTGATTAATAAAGGAATACCGCTATATTGGTCGGTTGGTAAATTTACTTTTGTTGGTACCGCCTTTATGGCTGGATTATGGACAAATATTACCACCTATATGGCTGGTTGGACTTAATTTGACTTAATCAGGATACGCCAGAATGGTCGGTTGGTAAAATATATTATCACAGTTTATATATTATTTTATGGAGATATCTAAATTAGTAGTAGTAAAAGTAATTCCTTTTGCCTTAGCATTTTTATTCATTTGTAATTTACTTTAGCATTTTAATTCACAGCAATTACTTTTCAGCATTTTCATTTTATGTCTTTTAAGTTTTTATAGCCCTAGCTATGTGTCATAACTAAGTTAGTAATCTAGGGTTGTGATGAAATCCAATATCACCGTTTATAAAGGGTTAAATTAATTTGGGTAATATAAAGATTTATTTATTGAGTCTTAATCTTAATGCTTTTTATTAATTGGCCACTAATAAAATTGGTAAGGTAAACTTAAAATGAACTAGACATAGGGATTTTAGGTTTAAGACCTCAGACTCAATAACCCACGATCTTCCTTGAGGATAGATAACCCTTTAATAGATTTCCTTACAGGATAGGAATATACCTGTTGGGCGGGGGTAGCCATAATTGGAACTTAATATTAATAAATCCAGTTAATTTGATTGACATAGACATATGGTTTAATTAAGTTAAATTGGATATTTGTAATTGACCATCGGAAAGGGCTTTTACATAATTTAGTGTTCCGGTTAATAAATCAATATTTTACCCAATTATAAGATAACCACTTCATCTTTAAATATATTGGAATAAATCACACCCTAGATAGTTTTTAATATCGAATTTCTTAAAATCAACCTTAAAACAATTTCATTTACTTTTAAATTTAGAATCGTCACCTTTTCAAATCAATCAAACAACCTGTTAGATACTGGTAATCATTTGGCCCAATAATTGATAACAAAAAGGTTTTAAGTCCTCGTGGGATCGATACTTTTTATACTACTTGAACGATACGTACGCTTGCGTTATACGTGTGTGTTTACGCCGGTCATCCACACATAAGATAAGACCTCAAGTCCTCTAAGGACTAGTCATATAATAGATACATGAAAGTTCTCACAGACACATGGATAAACACTCCATATGAAAACTTTCGGCGGTCAGTTCGATGGACACGAGCAACTCATGCATCCATGTGATACACCAGCGGATGGATCACCGCTAGTAGCCTATGAGATTGGCTACCCCACTTAAGGGCGGATCATATCATCATGCTAGTCTCTCGTTTTTTGAACTCCCAGATTATTCACAAACTATGATTAGGAAAATTTAAGAGTAATGATTCTCATAAGGCGTGGAAGCCATCGTACTCCAAGGTTTTATTACAGTGTTGATAATTCATATAAGTGATGTAAGACACGTATAATAAAGATTGCCATTTTATTAATTAATGAAAATATTACAAATACATATACATATAGCCCATCCACAAGTTGGGTATATGGTATATCCCTAACAATCTTCCACTTGAACTATAGTTAACTAGTATGAATCTGGACATCATACTCTCGGGTGTGCCTATCATGCTTTTGTTGAGTCAGCCCTTTAGTCCGAGAATCTGCAAGATTATCTTCTGTGGGTATTTTCTCTATAATAACTTCTTTTCTCTGAACAATCTCCCTGATGAGATGAAATCACCTAAGTACATGCTTGGATTTCTGGTGGGACCTTGGTTCATTTGATTGAGCAATGGCGCCCGTGTTGTCACAGTACATCGTGATGCCATTCTTTATCGCGGGAAACACTTCCAGTTCCGTGATGAACTTCTTTATCCAGACTGCTTCTTTAGCTGCCTCAGATGCTAAAATATACTCGGCTTCAGTTGTGGAGTCCGCTGTAGTTGACTGTTTTGAGCTTTTCCAACTGACAGCACCGCCATTCAAAGTAAACATATATCTTGTTTGTGATCTGCTGTCATCCATGTCGGTTTGAAAGCTCGCATCACAGTAATCCGTTCGGTATAATATAGTCAACTTTCAATTTACGATCTCTAAATAACACTCAGAACTGATTTCCGAAGTTATACCACGACCATGGATTGACTAGATCTTAAACACATGTAGGATGCCTATGCCCAGTACTCAGAACTGACGGATTCATCTTGATACGCACAGGATATCATGAGCATCGGTCCTCACCTAACAGACAGGCAGAGGTCTGATCATTAATAGATCGGTGACGTGACTGCCATTAAAGTGTAAAAGATAACTCATATATCCTACTGTGGTATCTCAAGTCGAATGACCACTATGCTTGCACAACTCGAGAAGATTCCTATTAACGTTGGTGTACCATCTATTAGGAAATCTTCAGTGAGTCATTCAGTGTTTATCAAATAAACACCTACATGTCTATACGATTCTCCCAAGACTTATGATTCATTGGGATAAACCATCGGACCAAGTCACGATATACGACATGTACTAGTCTCAGCGGATTTTGATAACCAACCCGTGTTAGTAAATCTTGACCATGAACTTTATTTAAGGATATACAACTTATAGTGACGCATCCCAATATCAATTACAAACTATGTTGTAACTATGCACTACGTTGTAAATCCTAGGGTCTTTGTCTAATATACAGGTATCACTAAACCAGATTTAGTTTCGATCTAATCGTAATTGAATATCCAATCGTAATTAGATCGAATATATGTATAAATGACAAGAGGTGCTACCATTATATAAGTAATACTATGGAAAATGGAATTACTCGTATTCATGAATCAGACAAAAATACGATCCGAATTGGCACTCCGAGCACCAACCCTAACAATGTGTGCTTCGTGGTTGGTTGCATGATGATTGTATGTATGTCTGAGTGTATATATTTGTATGATAGAACTCATAACATATATGGATAATGTATTCTTATGTGAAATGAATGAATGATTTGAAAACTCATGTAAATATCAGATGTTTTAAAACATGTTTGTTAAGTTGTATTGGTATGTATGTATGTGGAAGAATTCTGAAATTGTGTTTGCATGAATATAAAAAGAAATATGCTATGGTATGTGTAAATGCATATGAATCCCCAAGTGTTAAGCTATTGTAAAGTTATCGTGGATAAAGAAGGTTAAATAAAGATTATTTGGTAGTGAGGATAGTTTGTAACTGAACAAAAGAAAGTAAAATTTGAATAAAAGAAAGTATGTTTTGATTTGAATGAAGCATGTTGGTTTTATCGATTTGATGATATTTCAAATATGTTTAATTGTAATAAATTATATTAAATCTGACTCCTCGTCTCATATAATGGAAATGGATTCGATGTAAAATGTCTTATTCTGTGATGTTCGGAAAGATACTTTGTGAGATTCGAATATTGGCTAGTAATTGGCATATATGAAATTTGGTCATGGTATTTGGCAATGAGTAAAATTTTGCTCAATGTCGTTGAGTCAAATAGAAGAAGAAAAATTGTTCCTTTCTCAATCCAAATGATCTTATTTGCGATGACTCGCTACCAACAAAAGGAAATGTAGGCTTCACTCACAAAATCAAATCCCTAAACACTTTAGAGATTCAAAATAATCACAGACCAATTTTTCTTTTTGTTGTTCTTTTCTTTTCTTTCAACTATTGAGAGAAAATAATAATAAGAGTGGCTAGGATTTTTCAAAAGGAATTATGGTGAAAAGGAAAACCATTTTCTTTTTTATATCTAATGCTTAAGTTGTCAAGGAAATAACAAAAACCATTCCCCTCTCTTTGAGAATTTCGGCCATATGGCCTTTTTCCATAACCAAAATAAATTTTATTAAATGCCTTCATTATGATATTTAAAAATTACCATTATAAATAATGTAACTTCCAATTTTATAACTGAAAAGATTTGAAATCAAATTTCAATATCATTCACTTCCAAAATTATATATTAAATTAACTAAAAATTTAATTATAAAAAATTTAATAAATAACAAATCATTTATTATGGAAAAATATTGTACTAAAATTAATATAAAGATACAAGTGTGACATATATCATTAATCACATTAATAATAAAATATATGTGAGTGTATAATTGGACCATCAATTATATTTAATTTTCTACAATAAATCAAGCTAGCACGGGGATCAAATGGACCTACTATTCCGGGCTCCAATAATCTCAGAATATAAATTAAACTCTTTAATTAAATATTCTGAATTATTAACTTTAGGTTATTCCACTAAAAACCTAAAATTGCACTTTTGTTTCCGTAAATATATAATATAAGCCGAACTACATCGGTGTCCATCGATATAGTCATTACAAATGGATTGACCCTTCATGTGTATCTCATAATTAGAGCTAGGTCGAAATATCTGTTATACCCCTCTAATTATTTTTACCTTAAGTACCGGTGATTATATAATGAACGATTTATTCATAACCATTATGAATGTAAATCTTTCTATTCGTAATAGAAATACTTGAGTGCTCTAATCGTTCAAATATCGAATCAACTCTTAATGAAATTACTTTTCTACTTCCAAGAATGAGTGAACTTCATATCTATGAAAAACGTCCACAGCTACACACCAAACCATGTCACTGAAGTATGTAACTATTGGTCGGGATTTCTACACCAACCTCACATTTGTAAATCAAATGACACAACCTGATATGCAGGAGTTCGTAGTACACTTAGGATTCAAATCAATCTATATATGACCATTTAGTAGTATGAAATGATTTTTTTTAATGGATATTATAAGAAATTCATTTCTATCTGAGTCCAATCCTATATGATCACATCATATAAGGTGCCTTCATTCTCATGTCACCATATGGACGATCCCGGATCAATGTCGTCATACATTTATATAATGGACCGCAACTATAGATAAACCACCAATAAATTTGTAGGCATTGCATTTTCGCATGTGAAACCCGATGATGAGTCTTAGTTGGAGGCACTACCTTTTTAGCTAAGGATATTGCGAGAAACGGAGGTCGGAATGGGAAATTCAGAATAAGTACGTCATCAAGTTCATTTCACAAGTTCACTGTCTTCGTTAGTGCTGCGTTCGTTACTTCGTTCGAACGTCAGGCAGATTGCGGACGTTCGTGTAGCATTCGAATAGGCGTTCGAACGTTGTCGGTGTTTCTGGTTTTGCTGCTAGCCTCGCACCCCAGCCCAATTAGCCCCCCAAAGCCTATAAAACACATCCCAATTAATAAACACATTTAAAACACATGGGAAATTAAATTAAATATTAAATAAATAATAAACCATTTACCAATTAAATAAAACATAAAATATAATCATACCTAATAAAGATAATCAAATATATTATATACCAAACTTAACAAATATCATGCCTAATTAAAATCAATCATAAAAAATTAAATATTTTGCATTCCTAATCTAGCCAAGATTTGTCCCCCCTCAATCTAATCCTTTCCTTGTTGAATACCAAATCAAATCCTCATTTTAATGCCAAAATCCATTCCTTGTGAGACAAGGTGAAGCCCTAGCCTTTCTCTATATAAACAACCCCTAACCAAGACATGCACTCCCCTAGCTCATTGATACAAGAAAAAGCCTCTCCGAATTTACGCCCATCATAAGAAAAAAAGAAGCAAAGAATTTCCAACCGCCCTCTCCAAGCTATCTATTCACGCATATCACACAAAAAATATAACAAATTTCTCTTCATCTCCTTCCCTCACATCACCGAAAAATACACCAATACAGCAGCCTTTCGCACGTCAAAAACACAGCCCCATAAGTCTTCCCATATCACCGAAACAACAACCCACAAAAATCCTCAAAACAGTAACATAAAAACTGCATTCATAATCTTTAAAATAATCACACAAGACTACACTAAAACCCCACAAAAAACTCGGAACAGTCCATGGAAACATCAAAACAGGTGACCTGAACAGTGAGCAGTAAAACAGAGGTCAAACAGTAGCAGAACGGAGTTCAAACAGCAAGCAAAACAGCAAAACAGTGAGCTAGGACGCTAAAATAGTGAGCTATGGAAACCCGGACATAAATTTCATAGCCGATTCCGAATGGACGGTAGTATGATCTGTACTCGGGATACAACTCCACGTACCGCTTGAGTAAACGGCACCCTCTTTTGTTTTGTGTTGCTTTGGTTTATTTATTTTTCGTCACTTGAATTCTGCATGTTGCTTATTTATGTATGATTCAATCGAGCGCATGGGCTTAGTAAGTGGAATGAAAGATCCCCTATGGGGAGGGGTTAAAGCCCTTTACCACGATGCTTTGCCGCGCCGGTTGATGTGTGTTCGGTTGAATGCAAGATACGTTCAATCGGGCATACTAAGTTTGATATTATTGCTTTTGATTCTTTGTATGCATGATTCAATCGAGCGCATGGGCTTAGTAAGTGCAATGAAAGATCCCCTATGGGGAGGGGTTAAAGCCCTATTTATGGTGAAGTAAGTGGGCCCATATCTAGCTAGGCTAGATGTGAACATGAATATTTCGTGACCTTAACGGATGTGGCATCACGTTATAGTTATGTGTTTCTTTTGAAGAACGCAGATCGTAAACTTTTGAAGTTTCGACACGAAGTAAATAAACAGATCGGCTATAGTATTATTCCGCAACGGTAAGACCGTAATGGAAAATACTTAAGCAGTAAGTTTCGTACATACCTGAAAGAGTATGGTATTCTTTCAGATGAGGACTCCTCTCGGAACACGTCAAAGTGACGGTGTGTCCGAACGGATTAACCGAATCATGTTAGACATGATAAGGCTAATCATGAGTCGTTCTGAGCTACCATTTCCTTCAACGGATAAGTTTTAACAGTGTAATAACTTATTTAGAATAAGGTTCCATATAAATCTGTTTGACAGATGTCATATAGGATATGAACAGGGAAGAAACGAGGTTTCTCATTCCTGATAATTTGGGTATGCCAGGCATAACGTTTGGATGATACCAAACTAAGGACCCAAATTGGATAAGTGCCAATATAGGTTATCCTAAGGGAAACCATAAGTATAGTACTTATAAATCTCACATGAGAACAATGTGATTGTTGCTCACCATGCGGTTTTCCTAAGAGGAATACCGATATGCAGTGGTCAGTGGGAGGATAGTGATACTCGATGAAAATCGGAGTAATACTGTTCAAGGCACGAAGTCCTTAATGGAACACAAATAGTTCATCTATGATGAATCTATACCATTAATCTTCGAATACACAAGAACTGAGTAGATCGGATAGAGTCAGAAAATAACCTAGGGTATGGGTTTCTGATCTAACCTCATAAAGATGTCAATCTTATGAAGGTATACCAACCGACTACGTTTTGAGGAAGTGATACAAGGTATCGACTCCCTATTATGGCAAAGTGCCATGAGTCCGGAATGGATTCCATGTTTAACAACTATTTTGGATACTAGTTGTTGTACCACAAGGCATTGCGCCTTTGGTACATTAAACGTCTTCAGGGAAGACATACATGGAAGGCAACATACCAACGTACAAAGCCGGGCTTTTGACGAAAAGATATCGTTATCAACATTGTGTTAATAACGGTTCAACCTTTTACCTGTTGCCATGGTAAATCCATTTTGAAGATGCATGTTGATAACTGCATATTTCATCTATGAAATGTGTCAGTTGCAGATCAAAATCGCTTTCCTGAAAAGGAAACCTTTTTGAGGATGCTTACAACATCCTGACGATTTTGTATAACCGACAAACAAGGTTTGCGGGTTATTCGATCCATGTTTGGATTGAAACAAGCATAAGGTTCTTGGAACTGACGTTTTGAAATAATCATAATGTTTTATGATTTGACTCAAAACGAAATAATTCTTGTGTATATAAGGAGGTTAGTGGGAGAGGGCACTGACAATGAAATTCCCATAAAGCAATCGGTGAAAGCTTGGCTTTCATAAGAAATTCTCCGTAGAATTCTGGGGAGTAACAACCTTTATTCAAGGAATAAAGATCTACAGGGATAGATTTGGAGTTGTTAACACTCTGGAAATTGTACATTTAAAATGTACTTGTATTGGTGTCTCATACGCTTCGAGCATATGGAGTCACAATCGGGTCAATCCCAGTGATAGTCACTGGATTGAAGATTAAGAATATCTGTTAGTATCTGAGAGAACTAAAGATGTTGTCTTAAACTATGGAGATGGAGAACTTGAAGTGACTGGGATCACTGCTGCAAGTTTCCAAACAATTAAATAATACGGTACTATAAAGTTTGAATAACGGGACAGTAAGCTGGAAATATTCCGAGCAAGATAACTGTTGCCGAATAAACAACAAATTCGGATTATTGCTGCAGCTGAGGCAGCAATAGAAGCCATTTGGATTGATATAAATCTAATTAGATTAGATATAGTTCTGTTAGCGGCTGAGCTAGGCGTCAGCACAGGCTAAAGAATTAATGGTCTCATCGACGATCCAGATATATACTTCTATATCATCTGATTCGTTTGGATCATACATCGTGGCGATGTTATGATCGTATAAATCGCGTCAGAAGATAATTACGCAAATCCGCTGACGAAAACCTTTCCTCAGCAATTTGAGCGAACTGTACATAGTTCGGGTGTTGGACACTTGAGTGACTGGCTATGTGCCAAGTGGGAGATTGTTGGATAAAATGACCCATAGCGTCACTATTTGCACAGATCATTGTGCTATTGTAGCAAATTAACTATGTGACAAGGAAATTGCACTCTCATCATTTGTGATTAAATCACCATAGATATATAAATGAAGAGAGGTCTATATGATTAGTTCCTGGATTGAGATGATATGAGACAGTATCAGTCCTCGAAGGATTAATCATTAAATATCCCTAGCCGGAGTATTATCGAGACATGACATCAATAATGCGGAATAGGCTAGTATTGCACTTGTTCGCGTTGTGAGGGCACAACGGCATATTTCTCATATATATAAGTATCGGATACTTATGCAAGTGCGATAGGAGGTGTGTTCACCGATGGTACGGGAAACAGCTTCGCTCTGGATAGACCCCTCGGAATCCCATTGGTATTATGACTATGTGTCTATGGGAGGCCGAAATCAAGGTAGGTGTGTATAGTCTTAACCTGAGACTTACATCGCTAATACTTACGATAATCGATAGACTTTGGTCTTGGTGGTACAGGGCTTTAACCGGTTCTGCGTACTCCACTTCTGGGTTTATCAGAGAGTCGTAGTGTATTGGGTGTGATGTCAAGACGGAAGTATCACTTCAGTCATATTGGAGATGATGTCACGCAGGATACGGTACTAGTGCTCTTAAGTGTTGCGCAACCATCGGGATGTTATGACTAGGTCATGCATATCCGATTATAGAGACTAGTTACCAGACATCCGACATGTGCTTCGGACGGGGTAGACACTTATCCAGCCCCAGCCCTAGCACGTGACTATCCGATACTGGGCCAATATACACAATACTACGGTATACTACGCTTGATACAGATCTATATATTCCTGTAAGAATATTTCTGGAGAATTGGGTAGGCATGGCGCTTTACTAGAAGCCAACCTTGTCTTGTAAATCGGTATAAACGTAGTACGAGGTACTTACGTGTTCGGATAATCCGACGACCGTATTACTGCCAACATATCCGGAGATCTCATGGGTCGCTTCCTGAAGATTCACCGATGACGTATGACTCGCACTTTAATTAATCTGGGATTAATTGGAAGAGAGAGAAAATTAATCTGGGATTAATTGCGGAGATATTTTATCTGGGATAAAATATTAATAAAAGAGGGAGAACGATTAATTTGAAATTAATCGATAAAATAATATATTTGATATATATTAGAAATTGGATTTCGACGTGAAATTAAAATTAGATTTTAATTCGGGCGAACGAATTAATTTAGAATTAATTCGTTAGCGATGTGAATAGTGAATTCGCTAGGCGTAATCATTTAATTACGACGCAACCGAAAATTCATTAATTTGGAATTAACGAACCTGAGCCCGAAAGTGATTGCGAGCGCATTCGCATTTCGAATTCGAGTGCGGCACGCAAGTCACATCAAGCGTCAAATCACTAGTCGCATCAATCGTCAAGTCACTTGTCACTTTGAGTGATGTGACATGACATGTTGTCACTTTATTAAAGTGACTTGATGTGAATAGTTGATTTGAGTGATGAAAAGCTTTTAAAAGCTTGAAATGAAATATAACGTTATTTATTTCTTGCTTTTGACTTTTGTATTAAAAGTAATATATGTTTTATTTATTATTTACTTGGTAAATAATAAAATAAAAGGAAAAAGCTTTTCTCTCTCTCTCTTGGATAGACATACGATTTTTAGCTTTTGGAGCCAAAAACCATCTCCTCTTCTCACGGTCATTGTGAGCGATTCTCTTCCATGTTTTTCTGGTTTTCTGCCGAGCAAAAGGAGAAGCAAGGAGATGAAGAAGTGCTAGCACACCTTGGGTTATACATAGGTGATAGGGAAACGAATTTGTGAGCTTGGAAAGCTTGAAGCTTAGAGCTTCAATGGAGTCTTGCATGGCCGATTTTGGAGCATCAAAAACAGCCCCCCACAGGCAGTCCACTGCAGTTCAAGAAGGACAAAACCGACCTTCATGGAGGAGGAAAATAGGTCTTGTTCTTCCTAGCATCAAACCCATCAATGTGAGTATGAATTCCGCCTTACTCCTTTGTGTATTCAACTCGTTTTTATGCAAGTTTGTGATCCTTGGGACTTGATTGAAACTCAACACCAACAAGACCATAAAGATGATTTTAGCCAAGATGACAGAGAACTGCAAGGATTGGGCCGAGAAACTACCATTTGTTCTGTGGGGGTACAGAACATCAGTAAGGACAGCAACAGGGGCCACACCTTACTCTTTGGTCTATGGAATGGAAGCAGTGTTACCAGTAGAAGTGGAAATACAGTCTATGAGGGTATTAGTAGAGGCAGAATTACCGGAACAGGAATGGGTCGCACAGAGGTTTGATCAGTTAGCACTATTGGATGTGAAGAGCACTAAGTCTTTGTATCACATGCAGTTGTATCAGAAGAGACTAGCCCGAGCATTCAACAAGAAAGTACGTCCCACCAAGATCAGAAAATGTGATTTGGTACTTAAACAGTCGAGGCCATCGACGACAGATCCGAGAGGAAAATTCAGACCAAACTGGGAAGGACCTTACATAGTGCAGAAGGTAATGGGAAATGGAGCAGTGAAGTTATCAGATTTGGAGGGGAACCAGTTCACCGAGCCGATCAACGTAGACAGATTGAAGCAATACTTTGCCTGAGGGAGAGAAGACCGAACAGTCGCCACAGGAATTAGCAGAAGACCTAACCCAACAGAATAAGAAAATCATTCATGCATACACGTAACATTGCATTCTCTTCGTGTTTGTTTCTGTTTTGTGTTCGCAGGTTCGAAGAAAGGAGAAAGCGGCAGAAATGAGCCAAGCAGCGTCAGCGCAATTTCAGTTTTTGGGATGAGTACCAAGGGGCGAGGCCCATATCATGTCGGCTCGGGGGCGAGGCCCATATCAGCTTGAGGGCGAGGCCCCCGTTGTCAGTTGTAGTTCCGGGATGCATCCCAGGGTCGAGTCTGTTAGACAGTTATGACCTATAGCGTCACTATTTTGTAAATGATATTGTGATATTGTACAAAATTAACTATGTAGTAATGAAATTGCCTTTTACCGTTTTGTAATTTATTTACTTTGATATAAATGGTAAGAGTCCCTATGATTAGTTTCGGATTGTGATGATATGAGACGGTATCAATCCATAAAGGTTTAATCATTAAATATCCCTAGTCGTAGTATTATCGAGATTGGACATCGATAATGCGGAATAGTAGTACTGCACTTGTGCATGTTGTGAGGGCACAACGGCATAGTTCTCATATATTTAAGTATAGGATACTTATGCAAGTGCGGTAGGAGGTTGTGTTTTATCGATGGTACGGAAAACAGCTTCGCTCTGGATAGACCCCGCAGAATCCCATTGGTAGTATGTCTGCGTGTCTATGGGAGTCCGCTTCAGGGTAGGTGCATATGATCTTAACCTGAGACTTGCATCGCTAGTACTTACGACAATCGGTAAACTTTAGTTTGTGTGTGGTCCAGGGCTTTAACGGGTTCTGTGTACACCTCTTCTGGATTTATCGAGAATCGTAGTGTATTGGGTGTGATGTCAAGATGGAAGTATCACTTCAGACATATGGAGATGATGATCGCGAGGGATACAGAACTAGTACTCTATAATGGTTGCAACCATCGGGATAATATGACTAGGTCAGGATTATCAGATTCAAAGAGACTGGTTGCTTGATGTCCGATATGTGTATCGTACGGGGCAGACACATCTCCAGCCCCAGGCCTTACATGTGATCATCCGATACTGGTTCGATATACACTATACTACGGTATACTATGCCTGTTATAGATCTTATATTCCAATAAGAATATTTCTGGAGAATTGGGTAGGCATGGCGTTTTGCTAGAGGCTAACCTTGTCTTGTAAATCGGTAAAAACGTAGTACTTGGTACGTACGTATTCAGATAATCTGACGGCCGTATTTACTGCCAACATATCCAGAGATCTCTTGGGTCGCTTCCCGAAGATTCACCAATGACGTATGATTCAAACTCGATTAATCTTGGATTAATTACGGAGAGACTTTATCTTGGATAAAGTACTATACATAGAGAGAGAACGATTAATTTGGAATTAATCGTAAAATTATTATATTCGATATAATAATCGAAATTCGATTTCGACGCGAAATTAAAATTAGATTTTAATTTGGGCAAACGAGTTAATTTAGAATTAATTCGTTAGCGACGTAAATAATAATTTCGCTAGGCGCAATTATTTATTTAAATTCGATTTAATTAACGTCGCGACGTAAGTTCGGTATTTCGGAAATATCGAACCCGAACGCGTGAGTGCACGTGGGCCCACTTTCATTTGGAAACGTGTGGGGCCCACATGACACATGTCATATTATGCATTATTTAATTCTAATGCATGCATGGAGATAGTGTACAATGCACTCAATGGTTTTGCATGGAAATTGAGTGTTTGACACTCTAAGCCATTGCATGATTTGTGTCATAAGTTTATTATTAATTTAATAAATATTATGGCATAAATATAAATTTATTTTTGTAACAAAAATCATTCACTTTTCTCTCTCACATTGCCGAAACTTGCAAGCAGTTTTGGCTCTCCTTTCTTCAATTTTTGTGGCAAGATTTGAAGAAGTTGTGCATTCAAAATCACAACAAAGGCTAGCACCTTCAAGGGATCATACATAGGTGATATGGGAAGCTAATCCTTGAGCTTGGAAGGATCAAACTCGACTTGGAATCCCTCTTTTCTTCTTGGCCGAGAGCTTCACTGCACAAGGGAGGAGTTTTCGCATCATCTAAGCATCCATTTTCAAGTATTGTGAGTATGATTCCGCCATACTTCAATTTATTCATTCATGTATTTATATATTTTGCTTGTTCTTGTTGATCTTGGGGCTTGGTTATTTTTTCCAACAATGGTATCATTGAGCTTAAAGAGCATGCAAATATATTAGGATGTTATTTGGGGAAAATTGTATGAAGCATGTGTAAGAGTTTCTAGAGGTCCCAAGATCAAAACTCAAGCATGAATCATAAGCGAATACAACGATTTAAGTGCGGAATACTTACATCGAGCGGTTGAGAGACGATTTGGCAACAAAAACGAACTGAAATTTTGCTCACTGCCCACTGCTCATGTTCGCCCACTGCAGCAGTTTGTGCTTCTGTTTTGCTCCATTTTGATCAAGAAAAACGAGCTCCAGCTTCATCAAAACGTTCCTTGCTCATGGGTATACTTCCCTTATCACCTTGGCATGATCCCGGAGTGTGCTAGCACTCTTGTTTTGCCACAAAACGCACTGCTTCCCTCCATTTTGTTCACGGCAGTCCAAGAAAACCAGAACAGAAAATGGCGTGAGAGAGGGGAAGAGGAGAAGAAGAGGAGAGAGTTTGCCTTTTCAATTTACTTGTTCATTTGTTTTCCAAAAACGTAAGTCAAGAAAAAGAAAAGCAATAATAATGTATCTAATACCAAAATGAATTTTTAAGATAAAAAACTCTTCAAAAAACGTGAAAAGTTTTCCCTCCAAAAGAAAATTCATCATATGCCATTATTACCTCACATTGAGAATAGAGACAGTGTATCATCCCTCAAATGTGTCTAGATACATCCATCATCTATTCGTGTCAAGTAATGAGAATCGCAATGTGATTTGCGGATTCCACCCGTTTCAAAATACGAATGTGTCCGCAAACACTTTCAAGCCCAATTCGCTAATTCCGAATTAACTAATTTCCGTCGCGACGAGAATTAAATAATTACGCCTAGCGGAATTATTATTCACGTCGCTAACGAATTAATTCTAAATTAATTCGCTCGCCCGAATTAAAATCTAATTTTAATTCCGCGTCGAAATCTAATTTCGTTTAATATATCAAATATATTAATTCCTCGATTAATTCCAAATCAATGTTTCTCTCTCTTCAATTGATATTTTATCCTAGATAAAGTGTCTCCGAAATTAATCCCAGATTAATTCTCTCTCTCATCATATTAATCCCAGATTAATATAAGTGCGAGTCATACGTCATCGGTGAATCTTTGGGAAGCGACCCATGAGATCCCCGGATATGTTGGCAGTAAATACGGTCGTCGGAGTATCCGAATCACGTACGTACCAAGTACTACGTTCTACCGATTTACGAGACAAGGTTGGCTTCTAGCAAAGCACCAAGTCTACCTAATTCTCCGGACATATTCTTATAAGAATATTTAAGATCTGTATCAAGCGTAGTATACAATTGTATTGTGCATATCGGCCCAGTATCAGATAGTCACGTGCTAGGCCTGGGGCTGGATAAGTGTCTGCCCCGTACGAAGCACATGTCGGATGTCTGGTAACTAGTCTCTATAATCGGATATACATGACCTTGTCATAATATCCCGATGGCCGCGCAGCACTTAAGAGCACTAATACCGTATCCTGCGTGACATCAACTCCAATATGACTGAAGTGATACTTCCGTCTTGACATCACATCCAATACACTACGACTCTCTGATAAACCCAGAAGTGGTGTACACAGAACCCGTTTAAAGTCCCCTACCACCAAGACCAAAGTCTATCGATTATCGTAAGTATTAGCGATTGTAAGTCTCAGGTTTAAGACCATACACACCTACCTTGATTTCGGCCTCCCATAGACACATAGTCATAATACCAATGGGATTCCGAGGGGTCTATCCAGAGCGAAGCTGTTTCCCGTACCATCGGTGAAACACGACCTCCTATCGCACTTGCATAAGTATCCAACACTTACATATATGAGAACTATGTCGTTGTGCCCTCACAACGCACACAAGTGCAATACTAGCCTATTCCGCATTATCGATGTCCAGTCTCGATTACTACGGCTAGGGATATTTAATGATTAATCCTTCGTGGACTGATACTGTCTCATATCATCTCAATCCAGGAACTAATCATATGGACCTCTCTTCATTTATATATCTATGGTGATCTAATCACAAATGAGGAGAGTGCAATTTCCTTATTACATAGTTAATTTGCTACAACAACAACAATGATCTGTGCCAAATAGTGACGCTGTGGGTCATATTATCCAACAGCATGATTTGATTAGTTTGCTTGATTAATATGCTTAGATGTATGTTATTTAGATTATACATCATCAATTTCATGGAAAATAAATTGGATTAATTTTCCAACCCAAATGAGGCTTGGCCGAATACATGCAAGCATATGGACCAGATGATTTTTTAATTTTAAGACATTAGATGACTTGAAACAATATGGAATGATGATTTGTAACTCGATTGGATTGAAACGAAATCGGAACCATTTTAATCACCTTGGCCGAATGCTTGATGGAGGATTAGGGACTTGATTTTTTGATTAAATAATGTTGGACATATATTTAAGATAAAAATATGATTAATGGATTAATTTGATATTTTGGGAATATTGATTTAAAGGATTAATCATGATAATACACTTTAATTAATTAAGTTATAAAATTTGGAATTTTAAAATTTGGTTAGTTGGGCTTAATTTTGAATTGGGCCTAAAACTATTATATTGGACATAATGGGCTTGGTTGGGCCAAGTAGATTGGACCATTGGATAGGATCCAAAATGGGCCTAAATCACACCATTTAAGCCCAAATGTAAAAGAAATGGGCTTTTATGTTTAATTGGGCCTTATGGGCTTGATATTGATTTTATGGCATATGAGGGTGATTCCTTATTGGGCTTGGTAATTGGGTTTGACCCATACATTGACCAAAACCCAAGCCTAAAGAAATCAATTGAAAGCCCTTCGGACTTTAATTAAACGGACATTAGATGTTAGTTGGGCTTTGAGACCCGATTGTATTAGATTTGGAATCTAAGTCATAAAAGCACAATAAAAGTGTAAATATTTAATTTAGAATTAAATAATAGGATTAGTATTGAATACGACTTAAATTGGATTTAACGAGTAGTTCGATATAATTCGTGAATTCATACTATAAGTATTTATTCAAATTGAGTTGGACTCGCGCAAATGCAAACAATTGTTTGAACATTGTATTGTCACCTAATTAAAGACTAATTAATGGATTGATTGGTTGTATAACATGCCTTGAATGAATGAATGTGGATGTGATGTATGAATAGTGTATATCGGATGGATATTATAAGGGAAGGGTAATTTTAGAAATTATTGTAAATTTAGAATTTATAAATTGGACCTGCGTGTCCAGCCTTTCTCTTATTGTCTCTTGTATTCTCTTCTCACCTAATTCCCCTCAATGTAAATGAGGTTTCTCTTATTGTATTATGTAATTGGGTAAGAGTAGAATAGTGCTAGCGGGGAGAGGAAAGGGAGTGAGTGTTGTTCTAGGAACAAGTTGTTGTTCATATCCATCCGTATATCGCTATTACTTTACTTTACGCGCTTTATGATGTTTTAGAAGCATGCTTAAGGGTGTATGATGATGAGACCTAACAAAGATAAATTAATTGGTTTCCAATTACGCGAAAAATCCCTCAAACAATATTAAGCGATTTTCCTTCCGTTGAATGATTCTTTCTCAAGATCGAAATTGGCATTGGTTTGTTGGCCAAAGTCAAGACCTTTGTCAATTGAGGATGTGTTTGAATCATGAGAGTTTTGTTCCACATCGGTGTCCTGTCCAAGTTGTGATTTGTTGGCCAAAGTCAAGATCACTTCTTGTCCATCGACATTGATTACGAAACTTTCCTCGTCAATGGGTCCCGCTTAACTGGAATCATTAGGTTTGTGTGCCAAAGCCAAGGCTTAGTTGATTCAGAGGAAATGGTTAGGAAAATGTATTGGATGCATTGACATATGTATATGTTTCGGACTTAGATGTCCACCCCGGATCTAGGAATTGGATGGGATCCAATGGATCTTCGAGATCTACCTAGTTAAATATCATAAATTTGTTGGCCAAAGTCAAGGTTGTGTGTTATTTAACGGATCCTAGCCCACTAGGAAATTGGATTTCCCGAGTACTCAACAGAGGGTTAGAGACTTGCAGAAAATAGTGGGAGGCTAGTATTGAATTTGCAATTATCGTTCAGATACTTAGCTTTACGCGCTTTTACACAACTTATTTCGTCAAATTTACACAATAGTTGGACTAATACAATGTTATTTTTTTTTATGTAACAGTTTGACTGTACCCACATACGTTAACTAGATAATTAGATTATCGTAGTTAAGATGGCAAACAAAGGAAATGTCCGTGACATAATCATGGGTGATAATGTGTTCAAGGGCACCAACTTCGCCGACTGGGAAATGAACCTAAGGATAGTCCTTGGGGCGGAGAGGATACTGTATACGATACAAAACCTCTCGGGCCTAAGCCCACTGAGCCACTTGAGCTGGAGTTATGGAAAATCACAGTGATGATTGTGACACGGCTCAGTCGATCATGCTTGCTTCAATGACTCAACACTTTCGCCGCCAGAATAGGGACTTGGATCCTTATAATATGATGGCAAGATTGCAAGATCTTCACCGCACTAATAAGCGGATGGCGAGGTACGAGTTAGTGAAGAAAATATTTCGCTCCCGTATGACTGATGGTAGTTCTATTGAGGTCCATGGGACTCAAATGATAGCCGATATTGAAGAATTGGCTAATATGGGTATAGTCTTGGAGGCTGAGCTGTCTATAGATGTACTTCTACAGTCACTACCCGATACTTGGAAACAGATTGTCATCAACTACAAATTGATGAATTCGGATGATACTCTTGGAGAGTTATTATCGATTCTCAAGGAGTCAGAGAAAGAGCTTCTGAAAGGCAACAAGCGCGAGGCACACTTTGCATCAACATCTCAAACGCCGAAAGCTGGGCTCAAGGCAACTGGGGGTGTTAAGAAGAAAAAGCATAGAAACAAAGGCAAGGCCAAGTCAACAAAGGCTTCTGGGAAGCCAAGGGACAAGTCTCAAGATGTTTGCCTGAAATGCGGCAAGAAAGGTCACTGGAAGCGTGACTGCCGCATGAACAATTGACACAAGGAGGACATACAGGCGGGCAAGGCACCGGCCTCAGGTATGTTTGTTATTGAGATAAATATGACTACTTCTAGTCTTAATAAAAATTGGATTTTTGATTCTGGCTGTGGTTCTCATATTTGTACTGATGTGCAGGATCTGCATGATAGCAGGAGACTGGCTTCGGGGGAGGTAGATCTACGAGTTGGAAATGGAACTTCTGTTGCTGTTTTGGCCGTAGGCACTTTTGTTTTGGAACTGCCCTCGGGGCTTGTACTTAAACTAAATAACTGTTATTTTGTTCCTAGTTTAACTAGGAATATTATTTCTGTATCTTTGTTAACCCAGTATGGGTACACTTTTGTATTTAAAAACACCAGGTGTTATATATATAAAGATGATGCAGAAATTTGCACTGCCGATGCAAATAATGGTCTTTATATTTTGAATATAAATAAATCTCCAAAACGTAAATAAAAACAAAAGGCTCAAAATGAGTAATCCAAAGGAAGAAAAGAAACTTATTTGTGGCATTGTCGTCTGGGACACATCAACAAGACTCGCATATCCACACTTTCGAAGAGGGGTACTTGGACGGATTTGATCCAAATTCATATGACGTCTGCGAATCTTGTTTATTAGGCAAAATGCCTAAATCACCTTTTAGTGGTAAAGGTGAACGCGCCACTGAACTGTTAGCCCTCGTTCATAGTGACGTTTGTGGGCCCATGTCTAGCCAGGCTAGAGGTGGATATCGATACTTCGTAACCTTTACGGATGATGCATCGCGTTATGGTTATGTGTATCTAATGATGCACAAGTCGGAAACTTTTGAGAAATTCAAAGAGTTTCGACACGAAGTTGAAAAACAAACAGGCAAGAGTATTAAGACATTACGGTCGGACCGTGGTGGCGAATACTTAAGTAATGAGTTTCAAGATTACTTGAAAGCATATGGTATTCTTTCACAATGGACTCCTCATGGAACACCACAATTAAATGGTGTGTCTGAACGGAGAAACCGTACCTTGCTTGACATGGTAAGGTCGATGATGAGTCGCACTGAGCTACCTATATCCTTCTGGGGACATGCTTTAGAAAGTGCAATTCTTATTTTGAATAGGGTTCCGTCAAAGTCTGTTGAACAGACTCCATATGAGATATGGACAGGAAGAACCAGGTTTCTCATTCCTGAAGATTTGGGGTTGCTGGGCATACGTCAACGTTTGGAAGGTACCAAACTTGAACCCAAATCAGATAAATGCCTATTTGTTGGATATCCTAGGGAAACCAAAGGATATTACTTCTATTACCCACAAGAGAACAAAGTATTTGTTGCTCTACATGCGGTTTTCCTTGAGAAGGAATTCCTAAATGCAGTGTTTAGGGGGAGGAAAGTAGAACTCGATGAAAGTCGTAGTGATACTGTTCCTGGCAATGAATCGAGAACGGAACATGAACAGTCCATCCAGGATGAGACTGAACCACAATCTTCAATTACACAAGGACTACGTAGGTCGGAGAGAGTCAGGGTAATACCTGAGAGGTATGGATTCCTGATCTCACCTCATGTAGATATTAATCTTATTGAGGATACTGAACCGGCTACGTATGAGGAAGCGATACAGGTATCGAATCCACTTTATGGCAAAAGAGGCCATGAAGGCCGAAATGGATTCCATGTATACCAACCAAGTTTGGACACTAGTTGATGCACCAGAAGGCGTAAAGCCTATTGGATGCAAATGGGTCTTCAAGAAGAAGACCGACATGGATGGCAACGTACAAACGTACAAAGCTAGGCTCGTAGCGAAGGGGTATCGTCAACAACTTGGAGTTGATTATGACGAAACTTTCTCACCCGTTGCCATGATTAAATCCATTCGGATAATGCTTGCGATAGCTGCATATTACGATTACGAAATATGGCAGATGGACGTTAAAACCGCTTTCCTTAACGGAAACCTGTTGGAGGATGTTTATATGCAACAACCTGACGGTTTTATCGCACAAAGACTTGCAAACAAGGTTTGTAAGTTAAATCGGTCCATTTATGGACTGAAGCAAGCATCGAGGTCATGGAACCAACGTTTTGATGAGGTCATAAAAGAATATGATTTCATTCAAAACGTAGATGATCCTTGTGTATATAAGAAGGTTAGTGGGAGTGCACTGACTTTTATTGTCCTTATGTCGACGATGTATTGCTTATAGGCAATGACATTCCCATGTTAACGTCGGTGAAAGCTTGGCTTTCATTGAAATTCTCCATGAAAGATCTGGGAGAAGCAGCTTTTATTCTAGGAATAAAGAATCTACAGGGATAGATCTAGAAGGCTACTTGGACTCTCCCAGAGTACATATATTGATAAAGTGTTGAAGAGATTCAACATGGATCAGTCCAAGAGGGGACTGTTGCCAACATCACACGGCGTCTATCTATCTAGGGACATGTGTCCTAAAACACAAGATGAGAGAGACAACATAAGTCGACTCCGTTCGCCTCGGCAGTTGGATCGATCATGTATGCCATGATATGTACACGACTGATGTGTCCTATGCTTTGAGCATGTGTAGTCGATATCAGGCCGATCCAGGAAATGATCACTGGATGGCGGTTAAGAGTATCCTTAGGTATCTTAAGAGAACTAAGGATGTTTTCTTAATCTATGGAGATGGAGAACTTGAGGTATCTGGGTATACGATGCAAGTTTCCAAACCGACAGAGACGACTTCAAGTCGCAAACCGGGTACATATTTTGCTTGAATAACGGAGAGCAGTGAGCTGGAAATCTTCCAAGCAAGATACTGTTGCCGATTCAACAACTGAAGCGGAGTACATTGCAGCAGCTGAAGCAGCAAAGGAAGCGGTTTGGATCTGAAAATTCCTAGTTGGATTAGGAGTAGTTCCATTAGCAGCTGAGCCCGTTTTATTGTATTGTGACAATAGCGGGGCCATAGCGCAGGCTAAGGAACCAAGGTCTCATCAACGATCCAAACATGTTCTTCGATGATTCCATCTGATTCGAGAGATCATACATCGTGGCGATTTGAAGATCGAAAAGATCGCATCAGAGGACAACATTGCAGATCCGCTGACGAAAAAATTCCTCGGGAAAAGTTTGAGCGACACATACATAGTTCAGGTATTAGATGCTTGAGTGACTGGCTATAGGCCAAGTGGGAGATTGTTAGACAGTTATGACCCATAGCGTCACTATTTTGTAAATGATATTGTATTATTGTACAAATTAACTATGTAGTAATGAAATTGCCTTTTACCGTTTTGTAATTTATTTACTTTGATATAAATGGTAAGAGTCCCTATGATTAGTTCCGGATTGTGATGATATGAGACGGTATCAATCCATAAAGGTTTAATCATTAAATATCCCTAGTCGTAGTATTATCGAGATTGGACATCGATAATGCGGAATAGACTAGTACTGCACTTGTGCATGTTGTGAGGGCACAACGGCATAGTTCTCATATATTTAAGTATATGATACTTATGCAAGTGCGGTAGGAGGTTGTGTTTTACCGATGGTACGGAAAACAGCTTCGCTCTGGATAGACCCGCGGAATCCCATTGGTAGTATGTCTGCGTGTCTATGGGAGTCCGCTTCAGGGTAGGTGCATATGATCTTAACCTGAGACTTGCATCGCTAGTACTTACGACAATCGGTAAACTTTAGTTTTGGTGGTCCAGGGCTTTAACGGGTTCTGTGTACACCTCTTCTGGATTTATCGAGAATCGTAGTGTATTGGGTGTGATGTCAAGATGGAAGTATCACTTCAGACATATGGAGATGATGATCGCGAGGGATACAGAACTAGTACTCTATAATGGTTGCAACCATCGGGATAATATGACTAGGTCAGGATTATCCGATTCAAAGAGACTGGTTGCTTGATGTCCGATATGTGTATCGTACGGGGCAGACACATCTCCAGCCCCAGGCCTTACATGTGATCATCCGATACTGGTTCGATATACACTATACTACGGTATACTACGCCTGTTATAGATCTTATATTCCAATAAGAATATTCTGGAGAATTGGGTAGGCATGGCGTTTTGCTAGAGGCTAACCTTGTCTTGTAAATCGGAAAAAACGTAGTACTTGGTACGTACGTATTCAGATAATCTGACGGCCGTATTTACTGCCAACATATCAGAGATCTCTTGGGTCGCTTCCCGAAGATTCACCAATGACGTATGATTCAAACTCGATTAATCTTGGATTAATTACGGAGAGACTTTATCTTGGATAAAGTACTATACATAGAGAGAGAACGATTAATTTGGAATTAATCGTAAAATTATTATATTCGATATAATAATCGAAATTCGATTTCGACGCGAAATTAAAATTAGATTTTAATTTGGGCAAAACGAGTAATTTAGAATTA
The DNA here is from genome assembly GCA_019454045.1 of Zanthoxylum bungeanum. Taxonomy (NCBI): domain Eukaryota; kingdom Viridiplantae; phylum Streptophyta; class Magnoliopsida; order Sapindales; family Rutaceae; genus Zanthoxylum; species Zanthoxylum bungeanum. The sequence goes on from SKCR01008563.1 coordinate 23,069, forward strand.
ATTCGTTAGCGACGTAAATAATAATTTCGCTAGGCGCAATTATTTATTTAAATTCGATTTAATTAACGTCGCGACGTAAGTTCGGTATTTCGGAAATATCGAACCCGAACGCGTGAGTGTACGTGGGCCCACTTTCATGGAAACGTGTGGGGCCCACATGACACATGTCATATTATGCATTATTTAATTCTAATGCATTGCATGGAGATAGTGTACAATGCACTCAATGGTTTTGCATGAAATTGAGTGTTTGACACTCTAAACCATTGCATGATTTGTGTCATAAGTTTATTATTAATTTAATAAATATTATGGCATAAATAAATAAATTGATTTTTTTGTAACAAAAATCATTCAACTTTTCTCTCTCACATTGCCGAAACTTGCAAGCAGTTTTGGCTCTCCTTTCTTCAATTTTGTGGCAAGATTTGAAGAAGTTGTGCATTCAAAATCACAACAAAGGCTAGCACCTTCAAGGGATCATACATAGGTGATATGGGAAGCTAATCCTTGAGCTTGGAAGGATCAAACTCGACTTGGAATCCCTCTTTTCTTCTTGGCCGAGAGCTTCACTGCAATAGGGAGGAGTTTTCGCATCATCTAAGCATCCATTTTCAAGTATTGTGAGTATGATTCCGCCATACTTCAATTATTCATTCATGTATTTATATATTTTGCTTGTTCTTGTTGATCTTGGGGCTTGGTTATTTTTTCCAACAGAGGCGCCCACTACATCATCAGTTTGAGGGCGAGGTCCCTATTGTCAGCGGTGTTGGGTCGAGGTGCCCAGGGTCGAGGTGCCCCCGTTGTCGGTTGTAGTTCCGGTATACGTCCCAGGGTCGAGGTGCCCACTACATCATCAGTTTGAGGGTGAGGTCCCTATTGTCAGCGGTGTTGGGTCGAGGTGACCAAGGTTGAGGTGCCCCCATTGTCGGTTGTAGTTCCGGGATGTGTCCCAGGGTGGTGGTGCCCACTACATCATCAGTTTGACGGCGAGGTCCCTATTGTCAGCGGTGTTGGGTCGAGGTGCCAGGGTTGAGGTGCCCCGGTTGTCAGTTGTATTAGTGGGATGCGTCCCAGGATCGAGGTCCACTGCAGCACCAACTCAGCTCGAGCAGCAGCAGACGAGCCAGGTAAATGAAAATGCATTGCATAACTTTGATAGGATTGTTCAAAGTCACACACTGCACAAGTCCCATCAAAGTGGGGGCGACTGTAGGCATTGCATTTTTGCATGTGAAACCCGATGATGAGTCTCAGTTGGAGGCACTACCTTTTTAGCTAAGGATATTGCGGGAAACGGAGGTCGGAAGGGGAAATTCAGAATAAGTACGTCATCAAGTTCATTTCACAAGTTCAGTGTCTTCGTTAGTGCTGCGTTCGTTACTTCGTTCGAACGTCAGGCAGATTGCGGACGTTCGTGTAGCGTTCGAATAGGCGTTCGAACGGCGTCGGTGTTTCTGGTTTTGCTGCTAGCCTCGCACCCCAGCCCAATTAGCCCCCCAAAGCCCATAAAACACATCCCAATTAATAAAACACATTTAAAACACATGGGAAATTAAATTAAATATTAAATAAAATAATTAAACCATTTACCAATTAAATAAAATATAAAATATAATCATACCTAATAAAGATAAATCAAATATATTATATACCAAACTTAACAAATATCATGCCTAATTAAAATCAATCATAACAAATTAAATATTTTGCATTCCTAATCTAGCCAAGATTTGTCCCCCCTCAATCTAATCATTTCCTTGTTGAATACCAAATCAAATCCTCCTTTTAATGCCAAAATCCATTCCTTGTGAGACAAGGTGAAGCCCTAGCCTTTCTCTATATAAACAACCCATAACCAAGACATGCACTCCCCTAGCTCATTGATACAAGAAAAAACCTCTCTGAATTTACGCCCATCACAAGAAAAAAAGAAGCAAAGAATTTCCAACCCCCCTCTCCAAGCTATCCATTCACGCATATCACACAAAAAATATAACAAATTTCTCTTCATCTCCTTCCCTCACATCACCAAAAAATACACCAATACAGCAGCCCTTCGCACGTAAAAAACACAGCCCCATAAGTCTTCCCATATCACTGAAACAACAACCCACAAAAATCCTCAAAACAGTAACATAAAAACTGCACTCATAATCTTTAAAATAATCACACAAGACTACACTAAAACCCCACAAAAAACTCGGAACAGTCCATGGAAACGTCTAAACAGGTGACCTGAACAGTGAGCAGCAAAACAGAGGTCAAACAGTAGCAGAACGGAGTTCAAACAGCAAGCAAAACAGCAAAACAGTGAGCTAGGATGCTAAACCAGTGAACCAGAGAAGTTGGGGAGCTGTACCCTTTCCGACGTCCATGAAACGCAAGCCTGAAAGTTGGCAAAAAGGTTAGACCTGAGGGTATTTTCCACACTTGTTTTCCATTTTATTTGTATTATTGCTTGCATGATTGTCATGTTGAAATGCATGTTGTGCCCCTTGAGTAAATAAATATGCATGAATTATGAGATGTTGTATGTTGTGGCTTTGGAATAAAATGAGAGATGTGTCAACTCTCGCAGTATATTGGATGGAAACCCGGACATAAATTTCATAGCCGATTCCGAATGGACGGTAGTATGATCTGTACTCGGGATACAACTCCACATACCGCTTGAGTAAATGGCACCCTCTTTTGTTTTGTGTTGCTTTGGTTTATTTATTTTTCGTCACTTGAATTCTGCATGTTGCTTATTTATGTATGATTCAATCGAGCGCATGGGCTTAGTAAGTGGAATGAAAGATCCCCTATGGGTAGGGGTTAAAGCCCTTTACCACGATGCTTTGCCGCGCCGGTTGATGTGTGTTCGGTTGAATGTAAGATACGTTCAATCGGGCATACTACGTTTGATATTATTGCTTTTGATTCTTTGTATGCATGATTCAATCGAGCGCATGGGCTTAGTAAGTGCAATGAAAGATCCCCTATAGGGAGGGGTTAAAGCCTTTTACCATGATGATTTGCCATGCCGATTGATGTGTGTTCGATTGAATGCAAGATACATTCAATCGGGCATACTAAGTCTGATATTATTGTTTTTTTTTAATTCTTTGTTTGCATGATTCAATCGAGCACATGGGCTTAGTAAGTGCAATGTAAGATCCCATATGGGGAAGGGTAAAGCCCTTTACCACGATGGTTTGCCGCGCTGGTTGATGTGTGTTCGGATGAATGTAAGATACGTTTGATCGGACATACTGAGCTTGACATTGTTGTCTTTATTCTTTGTGTTGCATGCATCAGGTCTGGTTCCGTTCGAACGTGTTCTCGAACGCTACACGAACGCGAACCTTCTGTTTACCGTTCGAACGCGTTCTCGAACGCTACGCGAATGCACATGCATTTCCTTAGTCTCATCATGCATCAGGTCTGGTTCCGTTCGAACGCATTCTCGAACGTTATACGAACGCGAACCTTCTGTTTACCGTTCGAACACGTTCTCGAACGCTACGCGAACGCACATGCACTTTCTTAATCTTATCATGCATCAAGTCTGGTTCCGTTCGAACGCGTTCTCGAACGCTATATGAATGCGAACCTTCTGTTTACCATCCGAACACGTTTTCAAACGCTACGCGAACGCGCACCCACTGAACTGAGTCTTTTTCATCAGATTTCATACATAGTTTTCCTAGTAGCTATCCCCACATGTATGAATACAATGTGTTTAATGTATTACAATTCATATGCCTATGTCATGATAACATTTGAGTATTATTTCTTGTGGTATATCGGATGGAAACCCGGACTTAAATTCCGTAGCCGATTCTGAATGGACGGTAATACGGTCTGTACTTGGGATACAATTCCACGTACCACTTGAGAAGGTGCTCACATGTGTGCTTGTGTGGTTAGTATGTGTGCTTGTGTTTTCTTGAATATAATATGCCAGTGAAGTTGTATGTTTGTCGCTCATTTGATGTACTTTCAAGCAAGCAATCTTAGATGTGAAATATATGTAAACTTAGGTGTAATTTTTATTTTTTACATGTGAATTTAGAAGCATAATACTCTTGGAAATAAGTGCTACTTAAGCCTGATTAAATTATTACATAAATCCTTTCATTACAAGTGGCATAAGTAAGAGACCATTCTGAACCCAATGGTTTGAGGTCTTCCCTTGCGAGGGGTGAGTGCGGCCTTAAATCTCATTTTCCCGGTTCATACCGGGTGGCGACTCCATTATTCTCCGGTTTAGTCCCCCGTGGCTACTCCGTACTCCCGACCGGGCCGCGAGCCCGGGACATCATGCGTCGTCCAGTTCCTGTGTTCCCACAAAAGTACCCGCTTTGTTTGTTCTCTATGGACTATTTTAGATTACTATCTTCAAACTTAAATTCTCTTGTGTAGGACACTCATACAATAAGCCTAAAGACACATAAGTAATCAAGGGTAAACAAGACAATTAATAATATGTGATTTTAAATCAAAACAATTGATAAATGAATAATACATCTTTTATTTCAAACGAATAGTTTCGTTTATAAATTATATGAAGCTTTAGGGCATATATCCCAACAATCTCTCACTTAAACTAGACCAATGAGACATATCACGTAATCTTAGACCCTCTAGGTGTCCTTTAAACACTTTAGCCGACAAGGTCTTTATAAACAGATCATCCAGGTTCTCTGCGGGTGCAATCTTCATGCCAGATACACCTCCTCTCTGCACCATCTCCCTGATGAGATGATATTTACTCTCTATATGCTTCCCCTCTCGTGGTTTCTTAGTTCTTTGGAGTTCGCCACTACATAACTTTATCACAATAAATTGTGTGTAGTTTATCCATATCTAGAAAACTTACAGATGTCCCAAGAATTTCCGGAGCTAGACTATTTCCTTCGTTGGATTCGCAAGTTGTTACATACTCAGCCTCCATAGTGGAGTCAGTAATGTAAGATTGCTTTATGCTCCTCCATATAATGGCCTCACCAATTAGGGTAAACACTTATCAAGATGTTGATTTCCTAGAATCGACATTCGTCTTAAAATCAGTGTCTGTATTGTAGGGGTTGGTGCTCAGAGCGCCAATTCCCGGTTGTATTTTTGTTAAATACTCTGTAAAACGTTATTATCAGTAATAATATATATGCAGTTTCTATAATATAATCTAATCTTTTATATGGTAAAGACGTAATGACCCTAGAATGATTAGTCATGATACAGTTGCAAAAGCGTCGCAACGGACATTGAGTCGTATCATGACGTTGTCATTCTCAGACAGTTCCTGGTCAAGGTTTACACTATTTGGTCAGTATAGTAAACCCGTTGAGACCGGTACATGTCGTATACTGGAATATATGATTCCAATGGTTTCTCAATGAACCATAAGTCTTGGAGACTAGTATAGACGTGTAGGTGTTTATAGGGGATAAACACTGAACGACTCACCGAAGATTCTTAATGGATGGTACACCAGCGTCAATAAGAATCTTCTTGGGTTGAGTAGCACTTGTGATTCTTAGACTTGAGATGCCATTGTGGGCACATGAGACATCTTCTACACTTTGACGGCAGTCACGTCACCGATCTATTTAGATCAGACCTCCGCCTGTTCGTTGGGTGTAGATAGATCCTCAGGGTGTCCTATGTGTATCAATAGGATCCGTCAGTTCTGTGTACCAGAGCATAGGTAGTCCATATGATTAGCAATCAGATAAAACCATGGGCCCGTGGTAAGTTAGAAGCTAGTTCTAAACATTCTTTTTGAGATTGCTAATAGAATAGTCGACTGGATAATCCCGATAGAGATTTGACGTTTACATCTATATCTCTGGGATTTATCCGGATACCTGTGACGGAGGAATTATACATTTGCCATGACCTCGCGACTTGTATGGTTTAGCGAGATTATCCGTGATCGTCATAATCTACGGGTGGATAGATTATGTACATGAAATTTGATTTCGTGACGGATATACCTGAACCTAGAGAGTCTCAATAATGAAACATACTCGTAGAGCACTAGAGCAACATAAATAAATAATATTGATTATTTATAAGTCGTTTAAAGGTTAAACGCAAGATACGTGCAAAAGGGACTGGATAGTCATTTACGTAATTATTGTGTATTTACATTTAATACTTGATTAATTTAAATACACATTAATTAATAGTCAAAATGAGATATTTGACTTATTTCCTATATGAATATATGTTTTTAATATTTAATGTAAATATTATACATATATTTAATATATTTGTATTTGATTAATTAATTAATTATTTAATTGTTAAATGATTAAATTAATTAAAATATAAATATTTTACTTTAGGATATATTACGTAAATGACTTTAGTTGCCATATTGACTTAAATAAATATCTAATAAAGGTGTTAGAAGATATTTATGCAAGTTGATATAATGATAATTGAAATGAAATTGAAATTACAATTTCTTGAATTTGGCTATTATTTCGGCCAAGGTGTAATTGTTACACATATAAATTGTTTTTCATTTTTCATTTCACTTAACCTAATATACACTTTACCAAAAACAAAAACTCCATTGAAGAAAGACAAAGAAAGAAAGTGAAGGAGAAAAGATAAACTTAAAGAAAAAGCTTGGATTTTGTAAGTTTCTTAAACTTACTATTAGAAAGGAATTTGTTCCTTAGGATCTAGGCTACATCTTGTGAGTTTCTTAAGTTATTCTTTTCTTTATTTCTTGTGTTTTTTATGATGGAAATTTGTTTGAAAGTATTGAGCATGTATGATGAACAAAGAATGTAACTAGTGTAGTTATATGTATTCTTTTAAGGTTTATGAAACCATGTTGCTATTCTAGAGTTGTTGACCCACTCTTAAATGACCTAGATTTGATCTTGAGTTGTTTCATTGTGTTGAGACTTCAATTAGTTGAAAGATTGATGATTGAAATATTTGATTTAATGTAAATGGCCTAATTTGTCCAATTTGTGGAAATTGAAAAATTAGGGTTTATAACCAATTCCAAATTTGGGGGTTTTGAGATATGTTGAGCATTGGGTGTGTATAAGATGCATGCAAAGTTTCATGTGATTGGATTTCATTAAGATGAGTTTTGAAGCATGAAATGACCAAATGGTCAATATGCCACCAAATGTGGCTCACGGCATTATGAGGGATTTTTGGGATTTTTGTGGCTTATGGTGTTTTGATGTTTTGAACATGATAAGTTCATCTTAGAAATGATTTAGAATCATTCAAAATTTATTGGATCAATTTCGGACTAAAATGGACAAATACCATATAAGGGTAATTTGGTAATTTCACTTGAATTTGATTCATTTGAAATTTTATTTCATAATTTGAATATTGGAATATAAATAAATATGTTTATTTAATAATCCGAGAAAAAGTTTTGAAATCTGAAAATCGGATTTTCACCGCTTCCGCTTGCGTTACCGGATTCACCCCCTAAATAACCCCTTCAAAATGGTATCAGAGCGAGTCTGATTCTAGGCCACTTAAAATGATTAGCCATCATTGAATCAATGTTTTATCATGTTTTCTTTTTTATGCATGCTAATTAGGAACTAATTTGATTAGATTTAGGGTGTATGACACCTAGCGAAAAATCCCTAATAATAAGGTTTTAATGTAATTATGTATTTGATGCATGTTATATGGTCCGTCTTGTCAATACGGTTTATGAATATCTCTTTGTGACTACATCCGAGACCGTGCCTCTGCTGTGATGGTGTAGCCGATAAAGATTTATTTATACCGGATGTATATCTGATACTAGATAAATTCAAGTAAAAGCGGAATTCTAAACGTGCCCTAGCTGTCAGGATTACGTAAGTAACTTGAGTTTATCATTGACGAGTATTACCTTGGTACGTCTCCTTGTGGGCCTGCCTTCGCAGCGACAACGAGAAACGGCCAGGACCGGATACTTAGGAGTCACTTTTGAGTGATTGACAAATGAGTTGTCTACCTAATGAATATACGTAGGCGAGACTGTGCCTCTGCTGTGAGCTGAAATATATTCACAGGATCCACCTTTCACTGTTATATTTAATTTAATTATTAAATATTTGTATTCTGTTTTGGGATTACAGTATTGCCATGATTTAGTGGGAGGGGCATATTAGATTAAAAATCCATGATCTAGTTTATGCTTTTGATATTATATGAAACTGCTTAATTTCTGCTAACCGTTTTTCGTGATCTATATGATAGATTTGCGATGGCGGGTCAATCCACAAACCAGTTTGTGCGTATGTTAGATGCGAACAAACTAAAAGGCGCTGAGAACTTTACAGACTGGGAATTGGATTTGAGGATTGTCCTCGATTCCGAAAAGTTGGGTTATGTTCTTGAGGGTCCTTTACCCCTTGCAGTGGGTGAGGATGCTTCGGAGGAGGAACGCCAAGTTTTTGAAGCTTGGAAGAATGATGATTTAAGGGTTAAATCATACATCCTTAGTTCGCTCTCTCCGAAACTCAAGCAACAATACTATGGAACATCAGATTCCTATAGTATGATAACTCGATTAAGACAATCGTTCGAGAACCAGGAATAGGTTATTGTTCACAAGGTCGCCATGGAACTGTTCCATGCGCGTCTGGATGAGGGGCAAAGTGTTAGCCCACATGTTCTTCAAATGATCGATTTGATCGATCAATTGAGGCAACATAATCTCATCCTGAATGACATTCTCGGTAGGAGTGTCATTCTTGGTTCTCTGCCAGCTTCATTCCGCCAGTTTTTGATGTACTTCAACATGCACGGGACAGTCTGCACCTACCAGGAGCTACATAGGATGTTGCTCACGGCAGAAGAGGATCTGAAGAAGGGAGTACCGACTCGCCCACCTAGATCTACTTCTCTCTCTGCTTCTTCCCAAGGAATGTCCAAGGGAAAGAAGAATAAAGGGAAGAAGAAGAAGACCTTCGGTCCTCCACAGCAGGCGAAGATAGCCAAGCCCAAAAGGGCTTCTGAAGACAAATGCCACCACTGCGGCAAAGTTGGGCACTGGAAAAGGAACTGTCCTGATTACATTGCCCAAGTGAGGAGAGACAGAGCTTCTACATCAGGTACTTTTATTTTTCCAGTTATTGATTTATCTTTGGCTTGTGAAGCCGTTACATCCAGCTGGATTTTAGATTCTGCTTGTCCCATTCACATTTGCAATTCGTTGCAGGTGCTGAAGGAAAGTAGGAGGCTGAAGCCAGGAGAGATGCAGTTGCGGTTCGGGAGTGGAGACTCTTTGGATGCAGTTGCAGTGGGAGTATGCGAGATCTCATTGCCGAATGGGACACTTTTGTTATATGACTGTCATTTTGTACCAGGATGTGTCGCTAATATTATATCACTTTTTGTATTAGATACAGAAGGCTATTGTATTAATATTAAGAATAGTTCTTTGTATTTATATGATAAAAATAATATTCAGATCCTTAGTTGTCCAAACCAGCATGGTCATTACACATTGCAAACTTCAAAAGATATATTAAATACTGGAGTTAATAAACGTAGTTTACCTGTAATTAATAATACTGAACTTTGGCATATGAGACTTGGTCACATTGGCGTTAAACGCCTTACCCAATTGGTTAGGAATGGTTTGATATCAGATCTTACCATTGAGTCCTATCCAACTTGTGAATCCTGTATTCAGGGTAAGATGACCAAAGCCCCATTTTCTGGTGTTGGACACCGCGCCACAAACTTACTGGAACTCATACATTCTGATGTATGTGGTCCACTAAGTCAAACTGCTCACAGTGGTTATTCGTACTTCGTTACCTTTACCGATGATTTGTCACGGTACGGTTATGTGTATTTGATGCGACATAAATCGGAAACCTTTGAAAAGTTCAAAGAGTTACGAAATGAAGTAGAAAAACAAACTGGTAAATATATTAAATGCCTTCGATCAGATCGAGGCGGCGAATATATGAGTGGTGAGTTCATGGATTATATGAAGGAGAATGGGATTCTCGCTCAATATACTCCTCCAGGTACACCACAGCACAACGGTGTATCTGAAAGGAGAAATCAGACTTTATTGGATATGGTCCGATCGATGTTGAGTTTCACAGATTTGCCCTATTACTTATGGGGTTAATGTCTCTTAACAGCCGCACATCTTTTGAATAAGATTCCTTCAAAGGCTGTTCCTACGACACCGTATCAGATATGGTTCGGTAGGAGACCGAATCTTAATTATATTAAGGTTTGGGGTTGTCCTGCCTATGTCAGGGTAACTCAGCAAAGTAAGCTTTCGCCTCGAGGGCAAAAGTTTAGGTTTGTTGGATATCCCTCGAACACGAAGGGATATCTGTTCTATGATACCGAGCATCGAAATGTGTTCGTAGCTCGCTTCGCAAAATTTCTAGAAGTAGAATTTTTGTCAGAAGGTGGTGATCATAGACAGGTTGAGCTTGATGAAGTTCAACCTGAAAACAACGAGCCAACGGAGGAACCTGAATTTCAAGTAGATGAAGGACCTTCAACACACACACTCCGTAGGTCGGAAAGGGTATCTAGACCTCCTGAACACTTGTATTTGATACAAGAAAAGAGTCTGGATGTTCTCTTAGTTGAAGAGACAGATCCTTTCACCTATAGAGAATCGATGTTGGACATCGACTCCATGAAATGGCAAAGTGCCATGAAATCCGAGATAGACTCAATGCATGAAAATCAAGTTTGGGACTTGATTCCGCTTCCCGAAGGAATTGTTCCTATCGGTTGTAAATGGGTTTACAAAAGGAAGCGCGGGCCTAACGGTAAGGTTGAAACTTACAAGGCCCGACTGGTAGCAAAAGGTTACACGCAGCGACCTGGCGTCGACTACGATGAAACTTTTTCGCCGGTAGCAATGCTTAAGTCTATCCGGATTTTGCTTTCTATAGCTGCGTATCATGACTACGAGATTTGGCAAATGGATGTCAAAACGGCTTTTCTAAATGGATTTCTTGATGAAGAAATCTATATGGAACAGCCGGAAGGTTTCACATCCAACCAAACCTCGGGTATGGTATGTAAGCTTAAGAAGTCCATTTATGGACTTAAACAAGCTTCACGAAGTTGGAATCTTCGATTCGATGAGATTATTAGATCGTCTGGTTTTCTCAAGAATTCGGAAGAATCCTGTGTGTATCAGAAGGCCAGTGGGAGCATGGTCGTATTTTTAGTCCTATATGTTGATGACATCCTAATCATTGGGATTGATTTAGGTATGTTACAAAGCGTTAAAGCATATCTCTGTAAGAATTTCTCCATGAAGGACCTGGGAGAAGCTTCCTATGTTTTAGGGATAAAACTCTATCGAGATAGACAAAGGAGGCTGATTGGGTTATCCCAATCAACGTACGTAGATAAGATCTTTGAACGGTATAGCTTTGGTAACTGTAAGACAGCAAACATACCGTTCAGACATGGGATTCATCTTTCCAAGAAGATGTGTCCACAAACAGAAGATGAGAAGGTTAGAATGTCTAACCAACCTTATGCTTCGTGTTTGGGTAGCATAATGTATGCCATGTTATGTACGAGGCCTGATATCAGTTTCGCTGTTAGCGTAACCAGTCGATATCATTCCAATCCAGGTAATGACCATTGGATGCCAACGTACGTAGATATTATCAGTAATAATATATATGCAGTTTCTATAATATAATCTAATCTTTTATATGGTAAAGACGTAATGACCCTAGAATGATTAGTCATGATACAGTTGCAAAAGCGTCGCAACGGACATTGAGTCATATCATGACGTTGTCATTCTCAGACAGTTCCTGGTCAAGGTTTACACTACTTGGTCAGTATAGTAAACCCGTTGAGACCGGTACATGTCGTATACTGGAATATATGATTCCAATGGTTTCTCAATGAGAACTATGAGAACTATGTCGTTGTGCCCTCACAACGCGCACAAGTTTAATACTAGTCTTTTACGTATTTATCGATGTCCAATCTCGATAATACTCTGACTAGGGATATTTAATGATTTATCCTTCATGGACTGATACTGTCTCATATCATTCTCAAACCAGGAACAAATCATACGGACCTCCTATCATTTATACATCTTTGTGATCTAATCACAAATAATAAGAGTGCAATCTCCTTTGTCACATAGTTAATTCGTACAACAACACCATGATCTGTACAAATAGTGACGCTATGGGTCATAATTGTCCAACAATCTCCCCTTGGCCTATAGCCAGTCACTCGAGTAGTGTCTAACACCCGAACTATGTACGGTGGCTCAAACTGCTGAGAAAAGGCTTTCGTCAGCGAATTTGCATGATATCATATGATGCGATTTATTCGATCATTGTTGGTATTATCTAGGTCCCAAGATCAAACAAGCAATGAAAAATTGTGTGAATACATCAACGGAGATAGCGGAATACTCACATCGATCGGTTGAGTCGATTTGGAGACGAATCAAGCAAAAATCCCACTGTTTTCACGCCTGAACTGCAGCAGGAACTGCCTCCAAAACAGAAATTTTGAGATGCAAAACAGAGCTCCAAGCCTCGTCCGACGGATCCCGGCTCATGGGTGAACCTCCATACCACCTTCGCAAGACTTGTAGTGTGCTAGCACTTGCGGTTTTTGCCACAAAAAACCAACTCTTGGCTTCCCTATTCACGCCATTTATGGTTCAAAACCAGTGAAGAAAATGGGTTTTGGCGTGAGAAGAAGAGAGCAAAATGAGAGAGAAAGAAATGTGTTAAGTTATTACAAAAGTTGTAAATCTTTTGTTTATATATTTTCCAAAAATATTAAATGATTTACCAATTAATTTAACTTTCAAAAAGTCAAAGAAATTGAATGTAATAAGCTTGAGTGTTCCACACTCCATATCAATGTCCATCAAGTCAATCAAGTCTTTCAAGTTGTCAAGTCATATCACTCAAAGCAAAATGACAAGTGTTGACGCTTGAAGTGACTATCGATTTGACGCTTGATGCGACTAATGATTTGACGCTTGATGCGACTTGTGATGCCGCACTCGAATTCGAAATACGAATACGCTCGAAATCACACTCGGGCTCGGGTTCGTTAATTCCAAATTAACGATTTTTCTGTCGCGTCGTAATTAAATGATTACGCCTAGCGAATTCACTATTCACGTCGCTAACGAATTAATTCTAAATTAATTCGTTCGCCCGAATTAAAATCTAATTTTAATTCCGCGTCGAAATCCAATTTCGTTTAATATATCGAATATATTAATTTACCGATTAATTCCAAATTAATCGTTATCTCTCTCTAGACGATATTTTATCCTAGATAAAATATCTCTGTAATTAATCCGAGATTAATTTTCTCTCTCTCTTCTATATAATCCCAGATTATTCAAGAGTGCGAGTTGTGCGTCATCGGTGGATTATCGGGAAGCGACCCATGAGATCTCCGGATACGTTGGCAGTAAATACGGTCGTCGGTGTATCCGAATCACGTGCGTACCAAGTACTACGTTTTACCGATTTACGAGACAAGGTCGACTCCTAGCAAAGCACCAAGTCTTCCCAATTCTCCGGACATATCCATTTAAGAATATTAAGATCTGTTATCAAGCGTAGTATACGATTGTATTGTGCGTATCGGCCCAGTATCGGATAGTCACGTGCTAGGGCTGGGGCTGGATAAGTGTCTGCCCCGTACGAAGCACATGTCGGATGTCTGGTAACTAGTCTCTATAATCGGATATACATGACCTTGTCATAATATCCCGATGGTCGCGCAGCACTTAAGAGCACTAATACCGTATCCTGCGTGACATCATCTCCATATGACTGAAGTGATACTTCCGTCTTGACATCACATCCAATACACTACGACTCTCTGATAAACCCAGAAGTGGTGTATGCAGAACCGGTTAAAGCCTGTACCACCAAGACCAAAGTCTATCGATTATCGTAAGTATTAGCGATGTAAGTCTCAGGTTAAGACTATACACACCTACCTTGATTTCGGCCTCCCATAGACACATAGTCATAATACCAATGGGATTCCGAAGGGTCTATCCAGAGCGAAGCTGTTTCCCGTACCATCGGTGAAACACGACCTCCTATCGCACTTGCATAAGTCTCCAACACTTATATATATGAGAACTATGCCGTTGTGCCCTCAAAACGCGCACAAGTGCAATACTAGCCTATTCGGCATTATCGATGTCCAGTCTCGATAATACTCCGGCTAGGGATATTTAATGATTAATCCTTCGGGGACTGATACTGTCTCATATCATTCTCAGTCCAGGAACTAATCATAGGGACCTCTCTTCATTTATATATCTATGGTGATCTAATCACAAATGATGAGAGTGCAATTTCCTTGTCACATAGTTAATTTGCTACAACAACACAATGATCTGTGCAAATAGTGACGCTATGGGTCATTTTGTCCAACAATCTCCCACTTGGCACATAGCGAGTCACTCAAGTGTCCTACACCCGAACTATGTACGGTTCGCTCAAATTGCTGAGGAAAGGTTTTCGTCAGCGGATTTGCTTGATTATCATCTGACGCGATTTACACGATCATCACATCGCCACGATGTATGATCCGAACGAATCAGATGATATAGAAGTATATATCTGGATCGTCGATGAGACCTTTAATTCCTTAGCCTGTGCTGACGCCTAGCTCAGCTGCTAAAAGAACTATATCTAATCTAATTAGATTTATTTTTTTGACCCAAATGGCTTCTATTGCTGCCTCAGCTGCAGCAATAATCCGCATTTGTTGTTTATTCGGCAACAGTTATCTTGCTAGGAAGATTTCCAGCTCACTGTCCCAGTGTTCAAACTTTTATAGTACCGTAGTATTTAATTGTTTGGAAACTTGCAACGGTGATCCCAGTCACTTCAAGTTCTCCTTCTCCATAGTTTAAGACAACATCTTTAGTTCTCTCAGATACTAACAGATGTTCTTAATCTTCAATCCAGTGACTATCACTTGGATTGACCTGATCGTGACTCCATATGCTCGAAGCGTATGAGACACCAATACAAGTACATTTTAAATGTACAATTTCCAGAGAGTGTTAACAACTCCAAATCTATCCCAGTAGATCTTTATTCCTTGAATAAAGGTTTTTACTCCCCAGAATTCTACGGAGATTTCTATTCAAGAATATCTATGAAAGCCAAGCTTTCACCAATTGCTATATGGGAATTTCATTGTCAGTGCCCTCTCCCACTAACCTCCTTATATACACAAGAATTATTTCGTTTTGATTCAAATCATAAACCATTATGATTATTTCAAAACGACAGTTCCAAGAACCTTATGCTTGCAATAATCCAAACATGGATCGAATAACCCGCAAACCTCGTTTGTTGGTTATACAAAATCGTCAGGATGTTGTAAACATCCTCCAAAAGGAATTTTGATCTATAACTGACACATTTCATAAACGAAATACGCAGTTATCAACAAGCATCTTCAAAATGGATTTACCATGGCAACAGGTAAAAGGTTGAACCGTTATTAACACAATGTTGATAACGATACCTTTCCGTCAAAAGCCCAGCTTTGTACGTTGGTATGTTGCCTTCCATGTATGTCTTCCTTGAAGACGTTAATGTACCAATAGGCACAATGCCTTGTGGTACAACAACTAGTATCCAAAATAGTTGTTATACATGGAATCCATTTCGGACTCATGGCACTTTGCCATAATAGGGAGTCGATACCTCGTATCACTTCCTCAAAACGTAGTCGGTGGATATACCTTCATAAGATTGACATCTTTATGAGGTTAGATCAGAAACCCATACCCTAGGTTGTTTTCTGACTCTATCCGATCTACTCAGTTCTTGTGTATTCGAAGATTAATGGTATAGATTCATCATAGATGAACTATTCGTGTTCCATTAAGGACTTCGTGCCTTGAACAGTATTACTCCGATTTTCATCGAGTATCACTATCCTCCCACTGACCACTGCATATCGGTATTCCTCTCAGGAAAACCGCATGGTGAGCAACAATCATATTGTTCTCATGTGAGATTTATAAGTACTATACTTAAGGTTTCCTTAGGATAACCTATATTGGCACTTATCCAATTTGGGTTCTTAGTTTGGTATCATCCAAACGTTATGCCTGGCATACACAAATTATTAGGAGTGAGAAACCCTGTTTCTTTCCTATTCATATCCTATATGATATCTGTCAAAAAGATTTATATGGAACCTTATTCTAAATAAGCTTTGCACTGTTAATACATATCCTATTGAAGGAAACAGTAGCTCAGAGTGACTCGTGATAAACCTTATCATGTCCAACAAAATTCAGTTTTAGTTCGGACACACCGTCTAACTGACGTGTCTCGGGAGGAGTCCTCATATGAAAGAATACCGTACTCTTTTATGTACGTATGAAACTTACTGCTTAAGTATTTTCCATTACGGTCTTACCGTGGCGGAATAATACTATAGCCGATCTGTTTTTCTATTTCGTGTCGAAACTCTAAAGTTTACGATCTGTGTTCTTCAAAAGAAACACATAACCACAACGTGATGCTACATCCGTCAAGGTCACGAAATATTCATGTTCACATCTAGCCTAGCTAGATATGGGCCCACTAACTTCACCATGAATAGGGCTAACAGATCGGTGGCCCTTTTTACTATTACCAAGTAAATAGTATTTTAGGTACTTTACCTAATAAACTAGATTCGCAGACCTTATTTGAATAGTCAAATCAGTCCTAGTACCCGTCTTCAAAAGTGTGGATATACGAGTCTCGTTTAATGTGTCCTAGACAACAATGCCACAAATAAGTCTCTATTGATCAAATCAATTTGAGCTATTTATTTGTCATTTTATATGTTTGAGATTTTATTTATATTCAAAATATAAATTCTATTATTCACATCTAATGTGTTTATCTCAGTATCATCTTTATATAATAAAACACTTTGTGTTCTATAATATAAAGTTTTATCCGCAACGGATTAAACACTGATATAGAGATAATGTCTCTAGTCAAACTAGTTACATTATAACAGTTCCTAATTTAAGTACATACCCAAAGGGTAGTTCCTAAACTTAGGTATCTACGGTCGAAACAGCGACTTTCGTCCCGTTTCCGATTCGCAGAGAAATCTCGGCTTGAAGTCAGTATCCAGCTCATAGAGATTCTGAACATCAATACATATATATTATGTACCACACTAAGTATTTAAAATCCAATTTCAATACTAGTAGTGAACATAACTTTGACAAATATTTTTAAAGTCAGAGCCTCGCCCTTTCTTTAATTCCTTCGTGTCTTCCATATCCAAATGGTAGTCACTTTGGGATATGTCAATTATCTTTTCAATATTTCACAAACCTTTGGCCAAGCCTTGGGTTTCGGAATATCGAAACGATGTGCACCTTGTGCAACACGCCCAATTGCAAACTTTGACTTTTCACCTCTAGAATAGTCAAATCAATTCTCTAAGAATTATTAATTGCAATTTAATACTTTTAAATCTAAAGATAGATTTATTGAAAGTATAATAATTAAGCACTAAAGTCATCATCACATAAATCTTCCAAAGATTTTATGCTCTACTTATTCTTAATTATGGGCTAGGTATAACAAGTTATTTTATCCAATAAAGTAACCTATTACGAATTCCCAATGAAAATTAAATCATTTAAAACATTTAATCCAAGGATTATATATTTTAAATATTCAACTTTTCAATTCTTTCTTGATTTCAATAGTCCAACTATTTAATCAATTTTAATAAGGTACTATTTATTATAATGATTACAATAATCCAATTATTTAATCAACTATAATTTTAATATTGATTACTATAATCTAATTATAAAATCAACTATCATTTTAATTCAATTATATTGATTACTATAATCCAATTATAAAATCAACTATATATTGAATGAGTTTGTATATAGTCCAACTATATATATTTTTAAAACAACATAAAATATTAGTCCAACTAATACTTTTGATTAATATGACGAGTAAAATAGATGAGCGCGTTTAGCGAGTATTCGAACGAATGTTGCAAATTCAATACTTGCCTCCCACTATTTTTCGTCGAGCCTCTAACCCTCTGTGGAGTACTCGGGAAACCGTGTTTCCTAGTGGGCTAGGATCCCTGTTAAATCACACAATCTTGACTTTGGCCAACAAATTGTATGATAATTAACTAGGTAGATCTCGAAGATCAATTGGATCTATCCAACTCCTAGATCCAGTAGGTGGACATCCAAGTCCCAAACATATATCTAATATATGCCTATACATCGAATGTATACCCTAACCTTTTTCCTCTGAATCAACTAGGCCTTGGCTTTGGCACAACAAACCTAGTGATCCCAGTCAAGCGCGGACCCATTGACATGGAAGCTTCGTAATCAATGTCAATGGACAAGAAGTGGTCTTGACTTTGGCCAACAAACCACAACTTGGACACGACACCGATATGGAACAAAGCCTCGTGATTAAAACACATCTTCGACGGACAAGGGCTTGACTTTGGCCAACAACCCCTGCCAATCTCGGATCTTGAGTAAGAATCACTCAATGGAAGGAAAATAAACGCTTGATATTTAACGAGGGTTTTTCGCGTGCAAATTGGCTACCAATTTAATTATCTTTGTTAAGGTCTCATCATCATACACCCTTAAACATGCATTCTAAATACATAATAAAGCGAGTATGAAAATAAATAATAATGATATGCGGATGGATACTTAACACATTGATCCTAGATCAAATCTCTCCCTTTCTCACTCAAGCTAGCACTTGTACTACTCTACCCGTTACACTACACTTCTAAAGAAACCTCATTTACATGGAGGGGAATAGGTGAGAAGAGAATACAAAGAGAATGAAGGTGATAAGGCTGGACACGCAGGTCCAATTTAATAAATCGAATTTATTACAACAATTTCTAAAATTGCCCACCCATCTAATATCCATCCGATATACATTATTCATTCAACACAACCACGTATTCACACACATAAGCATGCCATCAATCAATCTAATCAAATTAATTAATCTGATAATTAAGTGATCATCCAATGTTCAAACAACGATTTGATTTTGTTCGAGTCAAACTCGTTTTTGCGAATAAGTACTCAAAGTACGAATTCATGAATTAAATTAAACTACATCATTAAATCTAATTTAACATGTATTAATACTAATTCACTATTCAATTCCAAATTAAATATTACACTTTATTTAATAAACCTTTTACGATTTAAATTCCAAATTTAATCGTAACGCGTCTCAAAGACCGATTAACGTCCAACGTCAATTCAATTAAAGTCCAATGGGCTTTTAATTGATTTCTTAAGGCGTGGACTTTTGGTCAACTCGGTCAAACCGATAACCAAAGTCCAATCCGGGATTTACCCCATAAGCCCTAAATCAATCTTGGCCCATTAGGCCCAATTGAACTTTAAAGGTTCATTAGTCGCATTTGGGCTTTATGGTTAAGGTTTTGGGCCCAATTGGATCCAATCCATTTGGCCTAAACCCAACTTGATAAAATCAAGCCCAATAGGCCAAATTACAACATTAGAAGCCCAAATCCAATTTAAGGCCTCAAATAATTAAATTACATAAATCCAATTTAGCAATTTAATTACCTAAAGTGCATTACATGATTAATCAACTAAATCAACATTTCTAAAACACTAAATTAGTCCAATTAATCATACTCAATTCATTATTATATGTCCAACACACAAATTGAAAAATCAAACCCATTTACATGCTTAAGCTCTCGGCCAAGGAGGATTTTGTGTCCGATTTGGTTTCAATCCAATCGAACCCACAATCGACATTAAATCACCATCCAATTTGATTTCATACACATCCAATGTCACAAAATCAAAATTACCAAGACATTAGGGCATAGTTCCAATTCGGCCAACATAGAAATTTTGGGTTTTTTGTCCAATTCGAAATCCAATCCAATAAAAATTAACATCAACCCTAATAGATTTCAACTCTTCAATGAATCAAAAAAATCAAAATTCAAGAATCTAAAAATACTACACCCATTCGGCCAAGGTCTTCAATTTGGGGAAAATAATTCCAAATCATTTTTCAACAAATTGTCCAACCAAAATGAAATTAAACATGTATAAGCATACTTAAACAATCAATTTATTCAAATCATGCTCACACACATTTACCCAAATTTTAACCCTAAAAGTTTCATGCTTGAACCTAAGGCTCTTGATGCCATTGTTGGTATTATCTAGGTCCCAGATCAAACAAGCAATGAAAACATTGCGTGAATACATCAACGGAGATATCGGAATACTCACATCGATCGGTTGAGTCGATTTGGAGACGAATCAAGCCAAAAAATCCACTGTTTTCACGCCTGACACTGCAGCAGTGAACTGCCTCCAAAACAGAAATTTTGAGATGCAAAACGGAGCTCCAAGCTCGTCCGACGGATCCTGACTCATGGGTGAACCTCCCTACCACCTTCGCAAGACTCGTAGTGTGCTAGCACTTGCGGTTTTTGCCACAAAAAACCAACTCTGGCTTCCCTATTCACGCCATTTCTGGTTCAAAACCAGTGAAGAAAAATTGGTTTTGGCGTGAGATGAAGAGAGCAAAATGAGAGAGAAAGAAATGTGTTAAGTAATTACAAAATTTGTAAATCATTTTGTTTATATATTTTCCAAAAATATAAATGATTAACAATTAATTTAACTTTCAAAAAGTCAAAAGAAGAATGTAATAAGCTTGAGTGTTCCACACTCCAATATCAATGTCCATCAAGTCATATCAAGTCTTTCAAGTTGTCAAGTCATATCACTCACAGTGACAAGTGATTTGACGCTTGAAGTGACTTCGATTGACGCTTGATGCGACTAATGATTTGACGCTTGATGCGACTTGTGATGCCGCACTCGAATTCGAAATACGAATGCGCTCGCAATCACACTCGGGCTCGGGTTCGTTAATTCCAAATTAACGATTTTTCTGTCGCGTCGTAATTAAATGATTACGCCTAGCGAATTCACTATTCACGTCGCTAATGAATTAATTCTAAATTAATTCGTTCGCCCGAATTAAAATCTAATTTTAATTCCGCGTCGAAATCCAATTTCGTTTAATATATCGAATATATTAATTTACCGATTAATTCCAAATTAATCGTTATCTCTCTCTAGACGATATTTTATCCTAGATAAAATATCTCCGTAATTAATCCTAGATTAATTTTCTCTCTCTTCTATATAATCCCAGATTATTCAAGAGTGCGAGTTGTGCGTCATCGGTGGATTATCGGGAAGCGACCCATGAGATCTCCGGATACGTTGGCAGTAAATACGGTCGTCGGTGTATCCGAATCACGTACGTACCAAGTACTACGTTTTACCGATTTACGAGACAAGGTCGACTCCTAGCAAAACACCAAGTCTTCCCAATTCTCCGGACATATCCATTTAAGAATATTAAGATCTGTTATCAAGCGTAGTATACGATTGTATTGTGCGTATCGGCCCAGTATCGGATAGTCACGTGCTAGGCCTGGGGCTGGATAAGTGTCTGCCCCGTACGAAGCACATGTCGGATGTCTGGTAACTAGTCTCTATAATCGGATATACATGACCTTGTCATAATATCCCGATGGCCGCGCAGCACTTAAGAGCACTAATACCGTATCCTGCGTGACATCATCTCCAATATGACTGAAGTGATACTTCCGTCTTGACATCACATCCAATACACTACGACTCTCTGATAAACCCAGAAGTGGTGTACGCAGAACCGGTTAAAGCCTGTACCACCAAGACCAAAGTCTATCGATTATCGTAAGTATTAGCGATGTAAGTCTCAGGTTAAGACTATACACACCTACCTTGATTTCGGCCTCCCATAGACACATAGTCATAATACCAATGGGATTCCGAAGGGTCTATCCAGAGCGAAGCTGTTTCCCGTACCATCGGTGAAACACGACCTTCTATCGCACTTGCATAAGTCTCCAACACTTATATATATGAGAACTATGTCGTTGTGCCCTCACAACGCGCACAAGTGCAATACTAGCCTATTCCGCATTATCGATGTCCAGTCTCGATAATACTCCGGCTAGGGATATTTAATGATTAATCCTTCAGGGACTGATACTGTCTCATATCATTCTCAGTCCAGGAACTAATCATAGAGACCTCTCATCATTTATATATCTATGGTGATCTAATCATAAATGATGAGAGTGCAATTTCCTTGTCACATAGTTAATTTGCTACAACAACACAATGATCTGTGCAAATAGTGACGCTATGGGTCATTTTGTCCAACAACATCACATCGCCACGATGTAATTGACCGAACGAATCAGATGAATATCGAAATCTTGTATCTGGATCGTGATGAGACTGTTAATTCTTTAGCCTGTGCTGACGCCTGGCTCAGCTGCTAACAGAACTATATCTAATCTAATTAGATTTATTATTGACACAGATGGCTTCTATTGCTACTTTTGCTGCAGCAATAACCCGCATTTGTTGTTTATTCGGTAACAGTATCTTGCTTTGAAGATTTCCAGCTCACTGTACCATTATTCAAACTTTGTATAGTACATTGTTATGACTTTTAGTCGTCTTAATCGGTTAGGAAACTTGCAACAGTGATCCTAGTAAGTAACTTCAAGTTCCATTCTCCATAGTTTAAGACAGCATCCTTAGTTCTCTAAGATACTAACGGATGTTCTTAACATCAATCAGTGACTATCACATGGATTGGTCTATTGTGACTCCATATTCTCAAATCGTATAGACACCAGGTCGCATACATTTTTCAATGTAGGAGTTCTCGGGAGTTTCAAAAACTTTTAGATCTATCCCAGTAGATCTTTATTCATATAATAAAAAGTTGTTTCTCACAAGAATTCTATAGAGAATTTTCTCGAAAGCCAAGCTTTCATCGATTGTTATATGGGAATATCATTTCCAAGAAATGACATATTATCATTATTTTATAGGATAGCCACTGTCAGTGCGCTCCCACTAACCCTCTTATATACACAAGAATCCTTTCGTTTAGAATTAAATCATAAACCAATATGATTACAAACAAAACGATAATTCCAAGAACCTAATGCTTACTTCAATCCAAACATGGATTGAATAAACTGCAAACCTTGTTTGCTAGTTATGGTACGACAAAAACCAACAGGATGTTGTAAACATCCTCCGAAAGGTTTCCTTTTCTGGAAAGTGATTTTCCCGTTAAGCTGACATATTTCATAAATGAAACATGTAGCATTAGCAAGCATTATCCAAATGGATTTACCATGGCAACAGGTAAAAGGTTGAATCGTAATCAACACAATATTGATAACGATGCCTTTCTGTTAAAAGTCTAGCTTTATACGTTGGTATGTTGCCATCCATGTACGTATTCCTTGAAGACTTATAGTACCAATAGGCACAATGCCTTGCGGTACATCAAGTAGTATCCAAACTTGTTGATTTACATGGAATCCATTTCAGATTCGTGAAATTTTCCCATAATAGGGAGTCGATACCTTGTATCACTTCCTCATACGTAGTCAGTTGGTATACCTCAATAAGATTGACATCTTTATGAGGTGAGATCAGAAACCCATACCCCAGGTTATTTTCTGACTCTCTCCGACTTACGCGGTTCTTGTGTATTCGAAGATTACTGGTATAGTTTCATCTTTGATGAACTATTTATGTTCCATTAAGATTCGGTGCCTAGAATAGTATTACTCCGATTTTCATCGAGTTTTTCTATCCTCCCACTTACCACTGCATATAGGTATTCCTCTTAGGAAAACTGCATGGCGAGCAACAATTAAACTGTTCTCTTGTGAGATTTATAAGTACTATACTTTGGTATCCCTAGGATAACCTACAATTGGCACTTATCCAATTTGGGTTTTAGTTTGGTATCATCCAAACATATGTCTAGCGTTCCCAAATCATTAGGAATGAGAAAACCCAGTTTCTTTCCTGTTCATATCTAATTTGAAATCTGTCAAACAGATTTTATGGAACCTTATTCTAAATAA
Source organism: Zanthoxylum bungeanum (assembly GCA_019454045.1). Lineage (NCBI taxonomy): Eukaryota > Viridiplantae > Streptophyta > Magnoliopsida > Sapindales > Rutaceae > Zanthoxylum > Zanthoxylum bungeanum. The sequence continues at coordinate 47,138 of SKCR01008563.1, forward strand.
GTTCTGCACTGTTAATGCTTATCCGTTGAAGAAAATGGTAGCTCAGAGAGACTCATGATTAACCTTATCATGTCCAACAAAATTCGGTTACTCGGTTCGGACACACCGTCAAATTGACGTGTTCCGAGAGGAGTCCTCATTGAAAGAATACTATACTCTTTCAAGTATATTAGAACTTATTGCTTAAGTATTTTTATCATGGTCTAACTGTGACGATTTAATACTTTAGCCGATCTGTTTGTCTACTTCGTGTCAAAACTATAAAAGTTTCCGATTTGTGTTTCAAAAGAAACCATAACCACAACGCGATGCCACATCCGTAAAGGTCACAAAATATTCATATCCACCTCTAGCCTAGCTATACATGGGCCCACTTGCTTCATTATGAACTAGGGCTAACATATAGGTGGCATTTACACTTTTACCAAGTAAATAGTGTTATAGGCATTTTGCCCAATAAACTAGATTCGTAGACTTTATTTGAATGGAATCAAATATGTCCGAGTACCCACTCTTCAAACGTGTGGATATACGAGTCTTGTTTAATTGTGTCCCAGACTACAATGCCACATTTAAGTTTCTTCTGATCAAATCAGTTTGAGCTATTTGTTTGTCATGTTAATGTGTTTGAGATTTTATTTATATTCAAAATATAATTTCTATTATTCACATCTAATGTGTGTATCTCAATATCATTTTTATAAAATAAAACACTTTAGTGTTCTATAATATAAAGGTAAATCTGCAACGGATTATACACTGATATAGAGATAATGTTTCTAGTCAAACTAGTTACATTATAACAGTTTCCAAATTTAGGTACGTACCCAAAAGGTAGTTCCTAAACTTTGGTATCTACGGTTAAAACAGTGACTTTCGTCCCGTTTCCAATTCGCAGATTAATCTCAATCTGAAGTCAGTATCCTGTTCAAAGCAGATTCTGAACATCAGTATATATTCATGTACCACACTAAGTATTTAAAATCCAATTTTAATATTAGTAGTGAACATATTTATGACAAACATATTTGAAGTTGGAGCCTAGCCCGTCTTCATTTCCTTCATGTCTGCATTGTCCAAACGGCAGTCACGCTTCTGCGATCCTGTTTGCCACATTTAGGGCAGACATTTTGGGATATGTCCTTTATCTTCCCAGAAGATTATAATGATTTTGCCTTTGCCCTTTTTCACACTCCAGAAGCCTTTGGCCAAGCCTTGGCCTTCTAGAATATCGAAGTAAGGTGCGCCTTGCGCTACTTGCATTATTGCAATTTTGACTTTGTCTCCTTGAGAAAAGTCATTAACTCTCCAAGAGTTTATTATTGCAATTTGAATACTTCTAAGATCTTAATAGATCTATGAAGATCCTTCAATTTCTTTATCATACTTTAAAGATCTAATCCTTAGTTGTGATTAAGAAATTAAGGAGTCTATTTGGCAAGCTTAATGGATTAAGCACTAAAGTTATCATCACATGAATCTTCCAAAGACCATGCTCTACTGTTTGCTTAACTCCGGGCTTAGGCTTAATATGTTATTTTATCAAATAAAGTAACTTATTAGTTTCTAGGACCATCCTGAAATTATTCCCAATTTGAAAAATTAAACCATTTAAATAAATTTTCCCTAGGATTATGTTTTAAATGTCAATCTTTCAACTTTATCTTGATTTTAATAGTCCAGCTATTTAATCAATGATATTTGGTACTATTTATTATAATGATTATTATAGTCCAACTATTTAATCAACTATAATTAATTAAATCAAATATATTGATTATTATAATCCAATTATATAATCAAATATAAATGAATAGTTTGAATACAGTCCAACTGTTTTATTAAAACAACAATTTAAATATTAGTCCAACTAACATTTAATTTATTTGACGAATGATATTTGATTGAGCGCGTATGGCAAGTAATTAAACGAATATTACAAATTCAATTTTTGCCTCCCACTATTTTTCGGCGAGCCTCTAACCCTCTGTCGAGTACTCGGGAAACCGTGTTTCCTAGCGGGCTAGGATACCGTTAAATATCACACAATCTTGACTTTGGCCAACAAATTGTATGATAATTAACTAGGTAGATCTCTAAGATCAATTGGATCCAATCCAATTCCTAGATCCAGTAGGGGGACGTCCAAGTCTGAAACTTATATCTTATATATGCCAATATATCCAATATATTACCTAACCTTTTTTCCTCTGAATCAACTAAGCCTTGGCTTTGGCACAACAAACTTAGTGATCCCAGTTAAGCGTGACCCATTGACCATGGAAAGCTTCGTAATCAATGTCGATGGACAAGAAGTGGTCTTGACTTTGGCCAACAAACCACAACTTGGACAAGACACCAATATGGAACAAAGCTCTCGTGATTTAAACACATCCTCGATGGACAAAGGCCTTGACTTTGGCCAACAAGCCAATGCCAGTCTCGGATCTTGAGTAAGAATCACTCAATGGAAGGAAAAATTCTTAATATTTTGCGAGGGTTTTTCGAGTGCAAATTGGCAACCAATTTATTATCTTTGTTAAGGTCTCATCATCATACACCCTTAAGCATGCATTCTAAACACATAATAAAGTGCGTATAATAAATAATAATGATATGCGGATGGATACTTTACACATTGATCCTAGATCAAATCTCTCCCTTTCTCTCTCTCTCCCCTAGCACATGTATTACTTCTACCCTTACACACTACAATTCTAAAGAAACCTCATTTACATTGAGGGGAATATGTGAGAAGAGAATACAAAGAAAAGGAGGTAATAAGGCTGGACACGCAGGTCCAATTTAATAAATCAAATTTATTACAACATTCTAAAATTGTCCCACCCATCTAATATCCATATGATATACATTATTCATGCATCGCAACCATGTATTCACACAAGAATGTTATCAATCAATCTAATCAAATTAATTAATATGATAATTAGTGACCATCCAATGTTCAAACAACGATTTGATTTTACTCGAGTGAAACTCGTTTTGCGAATAAGTACTCAAAGTACGAATTCTCGAATTAAATTAAACTACAAAATTATATCCAATTCAATTTGTATTTAATACTAATTCGCCATTTAATTCCAAATTAAATATTACACTTTATTAATAAACCTTTACGATTTAAATTCCAAATTTAATCGTTTCGGGTCTCAAAGCCCGATTAACGTCCAACGTTAATTTAATTAAAGTCCAATGGGCTTTTAATTAATTTCTTAAGGCGTGGACTTTTGGTCAACTCAGGTCGAACCCAATAACCAAAGTCCAATCCGGGAGTTACCCCATAAGCCCAGAAATCAATTTAGGCCCATTAGGCCAAATTAAACTTTAAAGGTCCATTAGTCGCATTTGGGCTTTATGGAGGTGGTTTTGGGACCAATTGGATCCAACCAATTTTGCCTAAACCCAACGTAGTACAACCAAGCCCAATAAGCCCAATAACAACTTTAAAAGTCCAATTCCACAATTAGGCCCAATATAATTAAATTCCAAATTCCCATTTAATTACCAAAGTGTATAACATATTAATCACCCAATCAATATTCCAAAACATCAAATTAGCCTAATTAATCATGCTTATCATCATTAAATCATGTCCAACACAATTTAACAAAATCAAACCTATATACATGCTATATTGCTCTCGGCCAATGGGAAATTTTATGTCCAAATCAAATTCAATCCAATTAAATTCAATTCAACATTAAATCAATATTCCCAATTGATTTCCAACACATCCAATGATCAAAAATAAAAAATCCAAGACAATTTAGGGCATCCATCAATTCGGCCAAGCCTAAGATATTGGGTAAATTTGTTCCAAACAATATTTTCTTGAAATTGATCAAATCAAACTTCAATTAAAACACATTTAAGCATATTCATTCATCCAATTTCATAAAATCATGCTCAAAATCAATTTACCCAAATTTTAAGCCCTAATCAAATTTCATGCTTTCAATCGCTCTGATACCATTGTTGGAGTTTCTACGGCTCCTAGGATCGATTACAAAGCAATAAATACATGTGAATACATACGAGGGAGTTGCAGAATACTCATATCGATCGGTTGAGAGACGCGCGAGGCAAAAAAAATTTCTTTTCTGCCTACTGGTGCATTCGGCAGTGAGCTGCTACTGCCTCCTCTATTTTCGGTTTTGTTGATCAACTTCCAAGCTCCAAGCTTCGTCAAATGATTACAAGCTCATGGGTGGACTTCCATATCACCTTCGCATGACTTCGTAGTGTGCTAGCACTCCCGATTTTGCCACAAAATCGCGAATTTTTTCCTTCCCATTTTCTCCTTGGCTCACGGCAAAAACAGAACCAGTGAATAAGAAAAAGAGGCCAAATGGCCGAGAGAGAGAGATGAAACAAAGAGAGAGAGTGGGTGTTGATTGATACAAAAATTTTATTAGTATTTGTTTTCAAAAAACAAATAAACATATACAAATTTCATTTTCCAAAAGTCAAGCATTAAATGCTTTCCATCAACTCCCATCAAGTCACATCAATCAATCAATCAATTGTCACATCACTCAAAGTGACATGTGATTTGACGCTTGATGTGACTAATGATTGACGCTTGATTTGACTTGCGTGCCGTGCTCGAATTTGAAATGCGAATGCGCTCGCAAAAAATCCTGGGCTCGGGTTCGCTAATTCCAAATTAACGAATTTTCTGTTGCGTCGTAATTAATGATTATGCCTAGCGAAATCACTATTCACGTCGCTAACGAATTAATTCTAAATTAACTCGTTCACCCGAATTAAAATATAATTTTAATTCCGCGTCAAAATCTAATTTCGTTTAATATATCGAATATATTAATTATCGATTAATTCCAAATTAATCGTTATCTCTATTTAATGATATTTTATCCCAGATAAAATATCTCCGCAATTAATCCCAGACTAATTTTCTCTCTCATCATTAATAAATCCCAGATTAATAAAAGTGCGAGTCATACGTCATCGGTGAATCTTCGGGAAGCGACCCATGAGATCCCCCGATATATTGGCAGTAAATTCGGTCGCTGGACTATCCGAACACGTAAGTATCTAGTACTACATTTATACCAATTTACAAGACAAGGTTGGCTTCTAGCAAAGCGCCATGCCTACCCAATTCTCCAGAAATATCCTTACAGGAATAAGGATCTATATCAGGCGTAGTATACGTAGTATTGCGTATTTCGATCCAGTATTGGATGATCACATGCAAGGCCTGGGTGTTGAGTTCCTAATTAGGTCCCAAGAATCATCCAAAACAAGCATAAAAAATCGCATGAACACATCAAGGAATAATGGCGGAAACAAATACTCACAATGATTGGTTTGAGATGCAAAGAACACAAGTCTTTTTCTTGCTTCATCATGCTCTTTTCCCCCTTTTGAACTGCTGTTGGGCGTATTTTTGGGCTGTGAAAATCCTCCATTTTCGGCCATTGAAGACCTCCATTAAAGCTCCAAGCTTTGATATTCCAAGCTCACAAAATCACCTTCCCTATCACCTTTGTATTCCTCCATGAGTGTGCTAGCACTTAGATCTTGCTATAAGATCAAAAGCTTCTCCATTTTGTGTGTGAAAACCAGAAAAATGGAGATGAAAATCGGTCACCATGACCGTGAGAAGAGAGAAGGTTTTTGGCTCCATTTTGCCTAAAACCGTATGCATTGCAAGAGAGAGAGAGAAACTTTTTCATTTTGTTTTATATATATTTACCAAGTAAATAATAAATAAAACATATATTACTTTTAATACAAAAGTCAAAAAGCAAGAAATAAATAATGTTATATTTCATTTCAAGCTTTTAAAAGCTTTTCACCAACTAAAATCAACTATTCACATCAAATCCATCCACTTTAATAAAGTGACAACATGTCATGTCACATCACTCAAAGTGACAAGTGACTTGACGATTGATGCGACTAGCGATTTGACGCATGATGTGACATGCGTGCCGCACTCGAATTCGAAATGCGAATGCGCTCGCAATCACTCTCGGGCTCGGGTTCGTTAATTCCAAATTAACGAATTTTCCGTCACGTCGTAATTAAATGATTACGCCTAGCGAATTCACTATTCACGTCGCTAACAAATTAATGCTAAATTAATTCGTTCGCCCGAATTAAAATCTAATTTCAATTCCGCGTCGAAATCTAATTTCGTTATAATATATCGAATATATTAATTTATCGATTAATTCCAAATTAATCGTTCTCTCTCTCTTAACGATATTTTATCCGAGATAAAATATCTCCGTAATTAATCCCAGATTAATTTTCTCTCTCCTCGAATTAATCCCAGATTAATTAAAGTGCGAGTCATACGTCATCGGTGAATCTTCAGGAACCGACCCATGAGATCTCCGGATATGTTGGCTGTAAATACGGTCGTCGGACTATCCGAACACGTAAGTACCTCGTACTACATTTATACCGATTTACAAGACAATGTTGGCTTCTAGCAAAGCGCCATGCCTACCCAATTCTCCAGAAATATTCTTACAGGAATATATAGATCTGTATCAAGCGTAGTATACCATGTATTGTGTATATCGGTCCAGTATCGGATAGTCACGTGCTAGGGCTGGGGCTGGATAAGTGTCTGCCCCATCCGAAACACATGTCGGATGTCTGGTAACATAGTCTCTATAATCGGATATTCATGACCTGGTCACAATATCCAGATTGGATGCGCATCACCTAAGAGCAGTAGTACTGTATCCTGCGTGACATCATCTCCACTATGACTGAAGTGATACTTCTGTCTCGACATCACACCCAATACACTACGACTCTCTGATAAACCCAGAAGTGGTGTACGTAAAACCGGTTAAAGCCCTGTACCACCAAGACCAAAGTCTATCGATTATCGTAAGTATTAGCGATGTAAGTCTCAGGTTAAGACTATACACACCTACCTTGATTTCGGCCTCCCATAGACACATAGTCATAATACCAATGGGATTCCGAGGGGTCTATCCAGAGCGAAGCTGTTTCCCGTACCATCGGTGAAACACAACCTCCTATCGCACTTGCATAAGTATCCTATACTTAAATATATGAGAACTATGTCGTTGTGCCCTCACAACGCGCACAAGTGCAATACTAGCCTATTCCGCATTATCGATGTCCAGTCTCGATAATACTACGACTAGGGATATTTAATGATTAATCCTTCGTGGACTGATACTATCTCATATCATTCTCAGTCCAGGAACTAATCATATGGACATCTCTTCATTTATACATCTAAGGTGATCTAATCACAAATGATGAGAGCGCAATTTCCTTGTCACATAGTTAATTTGTACAACAACACTATGATCTGTACAAATAGTGACGCTATGGGTCATATTATCCAACACTGGGCTGGTACAGTGTCTGCCCCGTACGAAGCATATATCAGATTACGAGCAACTAGTCTCTTTATTATCGGATAATCATGACCAAGTCATATTATCCCGACGATTGCAACCTTTTTTAGAGAACCAGTTATGTATCCCTGCCCGATCATCAACTCCATATGACTGGATTGACACTTTCGTCTTGACATCACACCCAGCACACTATGATTCTCAATTTACCCAGTAGAGGCGTACACAGAACCGGTTAAAGCCCTGGACGACCACAACCAAAGTATATTGATTGTCGCAAGCATTAGCTTTATACACCTACCCTGATTTCGGACTTCCATAGACACATAGTCGTACTACCAATGGAATTCCGAGGGGGTCTATCTATAGTGAAGCTGTTTCCCGTACCATCGGTAAAACACAACCTTCTATTACACTTGCATGAGTATCCTATAACCAAATATATGAGAACTATGTCGTTGTACCCTCACAACGCGCACAAGTGTAATACTAGTCTTTTACGTATTTATCGATGTCCAATCTCGATAATACTCTGACTATGGATATTTAATGATTTATTCTTTGTGGACTGATACTGTCTCATATCATTCTCAATCCAGGAACAAATCAGAAGGACCTCCTATCATTTATACATCTTGGTGATCTAATCACAAATGATAAGAGTGCAATCTCCTTTGTCACATAGTTAATTTGTACAACAACACCATGATCTGTACAAATAGTGACACTATGGGTCATAATTCTCCAACAATATGAGACTACCAATTGCTGAGGCATGTGGGATATGTCTCTTTTCCTCAACGTCTTGAGGTGTCTTAGGAGAATGTTCCTTCTATAGGGGTTTTAGGGCGGTATTATCGGGTAATGCAGCGGAACGCGAAAAAACGTTATTATTTATTTCGCGCCTCATTATGCTTTTAGAATGCATGCTTAAGGGTGTATGATGAGACCTAATCAAAGATAAAAAAAAATTGGTTGCCAATTTATGCAAAACACCCTCAAACAAATATTAAGCGAATTCCTTCCATTGAGTGGTTCTCTCTCGTGATCCAAGATTGGCATTGGTTTGTTGGCCAAAGTCAAGATCAATGTCCATCGCAGATGTGTTTGAACCACGAAAGCTTTATTCCATATCGCATGTCTTGGGCAAGTTGTGACTTGTTGGCCAAAGTCATGGTCACTTCTTGTTCATCGACATGGATTACGAAGCTTTCCCACTGTCAATGGGTCCCGCTTAACTGGAATCATTAAGCTTATTGAGCCAAAGATAAGGCTTAGTTGATTCAGAGGAAAAGGTTAGGAAATAAATTAGATATATTGGCATATATATTGTATACATGTTTCGGACTTGGAGGTCCACCTACCGGATCTAGTAATTGGATGGGATCCAATTGATATTAGAGATCTACCTAGTTAAATATCATACAGCTTGTTGGCCAAAGTCAAGGTTATGTGTTATTTAACAAGATCCTAGCCCACTAGGAAACTAGTTTTCCCGAGTACTCAACAGAGGGTTAGAGGCTCGCCAAAAAATAGTGGGAGGCCAGTATTGAATTTACAATTTCGTTCAAATACTTTCCAAATGCGCGCTTTCAAATTATTTTCGTCATTTTATATCTTTATTAGTTGGACTAATATTTTATTATTTTTATTGTAACAGTTGGACTGTACCCAAAATCGTTAATTGAATTGTTAGACTATTGCAATTAAGATGGCCGAAAAGATCAACGTTAGAGACATTATCATGGGCGAAAATAACTTTAATGGTGCGAACTTTCCTAACTGGGATATGAACCTCAGGATTGTCCTGGGGGCCGAGAAGATGCTCTATACGATAGAGAGACCTCTCGGGCCTAAGCCCGGAATTGAGCAGCCGCTTGAGCTTGAGCTTTGGAAGACTCATAGTGATGACAACTCAACTGCTCAATCTGTCATGCTCGCTGCAATGACCCCTCAATTTCGTCACCAGAATAAGGGATTGGATCCCTATACTATGATGGAAAAATTGAAGGACCTTCACCGATCTAACCTTAGATCGCAAAGGTATGAATTGCAGAAGAAGCTCTTTCGCTCTCGAATGTCAGAGGGTACATCTGTCGAGCACCATGTGTCACAAATTATTGCTGATATCGAACAGTTGGGTCAGCTAGGCATAACCTTTGAGGCTGAGACTTCCATATATTTGATCTTACAGTCTCTTCCTGACAGCTGGAGCGGGTTCATCATGAACTACAATATGATGAACTAAGATCATACTCTTGGAGAGTTGATGGCAATGCTGCGAGAAGGAGAAAAATAGCTTTTGAATGGCAAAAAGCGCGAGGCGCACTTCGCTTCGACATCTCAGTCTGCCAAGGCTTGGCCAAAGGCTACTGGAGACGTGAAGAAGAAGAAGAAAAGCGGGTTCACCGATGACATTTGACTCGAGCATAATTAATCTGGGATTAATTATAAGAGAGAGAAAATTAATATGGGATTAATTACGGCAAGAATTTATCTGGGATAAAATTCGATTAGAAGAGAGAGAACGATTAATTTGGAATTAATCGATTAAATAATATATTCGATATATTAATTGAAATTAGATTTCAATGCGGAATTAAAATTGGATTTTAATTCGGGCGAACGAATTAATTTAGAATTAATTCGTAAGCGACTTTAATAATAATTTTCCTAGGCATACTTATTTAATTAAATTAGATTTAACTATGTCGTAACGGAAAATTCGTTAATTCGGAATTTAACAAACCCGAGCGCGAAATGTGATTAGCGGGCCCACTTTAATTTAGAATTTAAAGTGGGGTCCTCCAGATCACATCAATAGTCAACTTTATCAAACTTTTGGTTGATAGAAGTTGGTGGTTAGTTGGTAGCTTGTAAATCACACAAGCTTGATTTGTGAAAGACTAATACCAACTTTGGATTTTTGGTAATAGGTAATTGTTTTTGGAAAACCAATTACACAACACAAACAACTCTCTCTTCTCCCTATTGCAAAAGCCAAAAATCTCTCCCTCTCATTCTCTCTATTGCCGTGAGCCTAGGGCTCATTGTTCTTGATTTTGCTTCAAAAATGTTCATTGCTAGCACATTAACAGAGTCAACAAAGGTGTTAGGGAAACTAATCCCAAGAGTTTGGAACACAAACATTGAAGCTTGGAGCTCAAAGGATTCAAAAGTTTTGAACTTTCATACATCCACAAACCGATCAATGTAAGTTTTGTCCATAACTTATTGAATTATTCACATAAATTTCTACTTAGAAGATCCTTGCCATGTTCTAGGATCCCAACAATTCAATGGTGAGATCTTGAATCTAACCATTCCTAACCAACTGCGTTAGGCATTCCACGCCTATATGACCTAATCTCATATGTTATAACAGTATTATTTATTTCAGATAGTTTACGTTTATTAATTTCAGTATTCAAGATATCTCGAGAAGTATGTAAAATGTAATTGACCACGCTCATTTGGAAAAATAGGATCTGAATATTATTTCTATCAAATAAATACAAGGAACAGTTCTTAATATTTACATGATATCCCTCTGTATCTAATACAAAAAGTGATATAAAATTAGCTACGCATCCCGGTACAATATAGCAGTCATGCAACAAAAGTCTCCCACTGGGTAATGGAATCTCACATAATCCCACTGCAACCACATCCATAGAGTCACCACTTTCGAATCGCAACTGCATCTCTCTAGATTTCAGTCGTCTACTTTCTTTAAGTTCTTGCAACGAATTGCAAATGTGAACAGGACATACAGAATCTAAAATCCAACTAGATGTCATAGCTTCACAAGCTAAGGAGATATCAATAACAGGAAAAATAAAAGTACCTGATGTCGATGCTCTTTCCTTTCTAATCTCGGCAAGGTAGTTAAGACAGTTCCTCTTCTAGTGCCAAATCTTGCTGCAGTGATGGTATTTCTCTTTAGAAGCTCTCTTGGACTTCGCTATCTTAGCCTGCGGAGGAATATTGAAACCCTTCTTTTTATTTCCCTTTGTCTTTTTCGCTTTTGACTTGGAGTGGGAGGAAGAGGATAATGAAGTGGGTTTCGGAAGACGAGTCGGTACTCCCTTCCTTAAATCCTCCTCTGCCGTGAGAAGCATCCTATGAAACTCATGGTAAGAACAATGAATCATGTTCATGTTGAAGTACATCACGAACTAGCGATACGACGTCGGGAGCGAACAAGAATCACACTCCATCCCCGAGTATAATTCAAAAGGAAATTATTGTGCCTCAATTGCTTGATCAGATCAATCAAATGAAGCACATGTGTGCTCACAACCTGTCCTTCATCAAGTTTTGAATGGAACAATTACATTGTAACTCTAAGAACCAAGACATGTTCTTGATTCATGAACGATTCTCGAAGTTATTTCATCATGTTATATGCATCAGGCATCTCAAAATTTTGCCTATTGAGTTTCAAAGCCAGTGGACTAAGAATGTATGATTTAACTCTTAAATCACCATCTTTCATCTCCCGAAAGTCTGAAGTTGCTCTTGGTGTCGCATCCTCATATACAACAAGGGGAAAAGACCATCTAATACATATATGATTTTCTCAGATCCGACGACAATCCTCAAATCCATAATCTAGTCAGCGAAGTTCTCAGTGCTTTTAAGCTTATTTGTATCCAACATACGAGAAAAGAGGTTGTTTGAAGAAGCCGCCATCGTAAATTTATCACATAGATAGCGAAAAATGGTTAGCAGACAAAACAATTTCACATAATATCAAAAATATTAAATAGATCATGGATTTTTAATCTAAAAATGCCCCCCCACTATTTTATGCAAAACTGTAATCCCCATAAAAAATACAAAACATTCAATAATCAAATTAAATATAATAGTGAAAAGTGAACCCCATGAATATATTTCAGCTCACAGCATTGGCATGTTGTGGCCTATGTATATTCATTAGGTAGACAACTCA